>CM021107.1:353165022-353389138 GCA_007115665.2 Sequoiadendron giganteum
ATGGATTAGGGTGTAAGGGTTGAGAGATTAGGGTTTACCGGTTTAGGGATTTAGAGGGATAGGGTTGAGGGATTAGGGTTTAAGGGTTGAGGGATTAAGAGGGTATAGGGGTTGATGGATTAGGGTTTAAGGGTTGAGGGATTTAATGGGTTTAAGGGAGTAGGGATTAGGGTTTAAGGGTTGAGAGATTAAGAGGGTATAGGGGTTGAGGGATTAGGGTTGAAGGGTTGAGGGTTTAGGGTTGAGGGATTAAGAGGGTATAGGGATTCAGGGATTAGGGTTTAAGGGTTGAGGGATTAAGAGGGTATAGGGGTTAAGGGTTGAGTCATTAAGAGGGTATAGGGTTTGACGAATTAGGGCTTAAGGGTTGAGGGTTGAGGGTTGAAGGATTAAGAGGGTATAGGGATTGAAGGATTAGGGTTTAAGGGTTGAGGGATTAAGAGGGTATAGGGGTTGAGGGATTAGGGTTTAAGGGTTGAGGATTGAGGGTTGAGGGATTAAGAGGGAATAGGTGTTGAGGGATTAGCGTTTAGGGGTTTTTGGATTGAGGGTTGAGAGATTAAGAGGGTATAGGGGTTGAGGGATTAGGTTTTAGGGGTTGAGGATTGAGGGTTGAGGGATTAAGAGGGTATAGGGGTTGAGGGATTAGGTTTTAGGGGTTGAGGTATTAATAGGGTATAGGGGTTGAGGGATTAGGGCTTAAGGGTTGAGGGTTGAGGGTTGAGGGATTAAGAGGGTATAGGGGTTGAGGGATTAGGGTTTAAGTTTTGAGGGATTACGGTTTAAGGGTTGAGCGATTAAGAGGGTATAGGGGTTGAGGGATTAGTGTTTAAGGGTTGAGGGATTAGGCTTTAAGGGTTGATGGATTAAGAGGGTATAGGGGTTGAGGGATTAGGGTTTAAGGGTTGAGGGATTAAGAGGGTATAGGGATTGAGGGATTAGGGTTTTAGGGTTGAGGGATTAGGGTTTATGGGTTGAGGGATTAAGAGGGTATAGGGGTTGAGGGATTAGGGTTTAAGGGTTGAGGTTTTATGTCTCTATATCCCACTCCCCACTTCTCCCCTTCTCCCACTCTCTCCCACTCTCGCCCTCTCTCCCTCTCTCTCTATCTCCCACTCTCCCCTTGCTCCCTCCCACTCTATCTCCCACTCTCTTCCTCTCTCTTTCTTCCACTCTTCCCTTCTCCCACCCTCTCTATCTTCCACTCTCCCCCTCTCTCCCTCCCACTCTCTCAAAAATACACTAAGAAAACCAAACTTCACATAACACGCACGCGTTGTAATGCATGCACATTATAACGCGAGTGCATTTTGTACTCCACTAAAACGGTGAAAAAATATATATACCCATGATTTGAAGGCCCACAGTCTACATATTCCCTTGGTTTTGCGTGTGCTCTGACAAAAAATGTTTTTTTGATGATGTTGTGAAGCGTGCAAGCATCTTTTTCACATTCCATCACCTTTTCCATTATATTTTTACCACCTTTGCATGAAATAATAGAGTTTCCACGTTGAAAGACATATAATATCAATTGAAGTTTGAATTCCATTCAAAACTGATATACAATTGAAGTGTGGAAGGGAACAAGCTTTTGAACAAGTCAAATTATTGTAGAGTTTGAAGAAAGAAGAAGCTAAGGCTACATAATTGGGTTGAACTCCTCCATTTGAAAGTCTGGTTTTTAATGTATGTGAAGTCTTTACAAATTTTCTTTCATTCTATTACAGCTTGCTTTCATTTTTGTTTGTCATTATAACCTCAGGTTGTCAATGCACATTTTAAATTACCAAATTATATACACAATTATTTACACTTGCCAATTACCATTTTACACTTGCCAATTATAGAAATTTAGAACCATTCACCAAAATTCATCCTTTAAGACAACTCCAAGCCTCTCCCATTCCTCTAAAGGGTCCAAAAACCTTCCAATCCCTCTGCACAAACTAATGTAGTACAAAGGAATAAATCAACAGCTTTCTTGACACACTTATTCAACTATATTTCCGTTCACAAAACATTTGATTCGTATACTCAAATTAGCATTAAGAGTTCCCAATTCCTTAAGGACCTTCAAAACACCTTGAAATTTTTGAAAATAACTGATTACAATCAACTATGTTCCTCAAAACATCAACCAATGATTATTTCATTCACAAGTTGTCTTAAATCTTCCATAATGGCACCATTGTTTACAAACACAAACTATAATTCTTAAGGCATAACCAAACCATTATTTGCTTAATAAATCTTTGTTTGAGTTAGTACAACAAAAATGAAACATTTCAAAAGTCTACCCTTATACACAAACTTAGTTCCTTTGTTCACTGTCCACATTACTAGTAGCCAAGCATCTACAAACTATCACATGTATCTCCCAAACCATGCACACACTTCAAACTGTGATACTCATATTTTATGCAGAGTTAGAGAACCCAAAACCATTGAAGCTATCAACTTGCCTTCAAGAGCCATCTAAGAAGATTAAAAAGGCGTAATGGACCAATCCCAACACTCCTCCAAGCTGGACAACAAACAAAAACATTATTTCCCAAATTTCACCCCTGGAATCTAGTTATTGTGCAAAACCAGTTTTGGGCCCTTAACTCCAAAACACCAGGAAAATAAAAGAATAATTGTAGCACCAATTTCAGAGTTGCAAGACATACCTTAACCCATCACATGAATCCTTTGGGAAAACATTAAGAAAACTGAACTTTTTCACTATTTTAGGCCTCCAAGTAGGCCAATTTTACAAAGGAACTACCCTTAGATCTTCACACCAGACTTCCAAACCTAAAAATAGTCTTTAATTATGTCTCAAAACAAGATAATTTCTAGGTCTTAGGACCTTACCCACTCAACTAGGCTTCCAATACAAAAACCCCCATTTTTCAATGGAAAGAGGGAGGGTTTATAGAAACTCCTATACTCGGGCCTTCCCAGACCATTCCAAAGCATCAAACATCTTCAAAATACCCTGCACAAGGTTAAAAGTTCATTACATAGACCACTCCTTCAAAAATTGATGGGGAGTCTTATCTTTCAAGAGAAATCTTTCTCTTCCCAAGACCTATTCTCTGGTATTCCTAGGGTATTCCTCTCTACCCTACTCAGGGATCCCTCCTAAACCCCTCTCACCTCATAAGACTCTCCACCAATTTCAAATTCTTCACCATTACTCTCAATTCACCACTAAGCTTCCTTGGGCTCCACATTGACCCAAAGTGTCCTAACCAGTCCAGTGGCTAGGAAAGGGTATTCTCACTATCCCATTGTTTATTTGACTCCTCACTAATCCATCTCATAGGATTCTTTCACCTTGTACCCATCGCTTTCTTGAAAAACCCAATTTTAGGCCTTGTAGCCTTTTGCCCAATTAAGCCTCCTAGAACCCGTTTTCTTGGCTTTTCTCAACAATGGTCTTAACAACCCCCAAATATTTTTATAGATTATTTCTAGTGGTACCCTAGGCTTCAATATTTACCAAGTTTTTATTCCCTTTGGTATTCGTACATAGGACTATCCTCATACCCCCTATTTTCAAGGGTTTCTAGGGTTCTGGCTCCTTTTTCCAACTTTGAGGGCTTCAATAACCTCCTCAACTCTCCTCCTTGCACAAACATTTCTGGAATACATGTTCCCACACTCTATTGCTCTTCATTGGCACAAACCAATCCATTTAGCAACTTTCTTTACTGTTGTCCTCTCCAAGCCACTAACCAGAATGCACTTGCACTCGCCTAGTTCTTGATGAATTCACCATCTCCTCTACAAATCAAGAGACCACACACCATATGTACACTGTAAAAGAATTCCCCTACTTGATTCCAAGTGGCCATGGTAGCCTTGCCACGGGAATTGAAGTGGGCATCATTATTTCCAAAAACTAGCCTGAACAGGCTATGAGACCAAAAACTCTAAAAACTTGCAAAACAGAAAGAAATTGAACTAAATGGCTAATCTTATGCTTCACATAGTAATTAAGTGACACAATTGAAATAATCAAAGCATTAGATAGGTCCTTTCAATCCATTCTTTATTGGATGAAGGCACAAAAATAGAAATTCAATGAAATTTGCACTCTTCCAACTCACAAATTCCCCTTCCAAAACTCCAAATCGTACAATAGCTTTCCCACATGCTCAATTAGGGTTTTTATGACCTTATATACATTTATCCCACGTGCTAGGACCCTTGGGTCGGGCTTAGAGCATCATTAATGCCTTTTCCCTACTTTTAGGACAAATTGACAAGTCTACATGGACCAATTTTCCTAATTTCATCATTCAGGCTTCTCCAAACTTCAAGGCTCTAGACTACCCTAAGTTTGCCTTAACTCACACATCAAAAAAACTATTGGGACTTTAAATCATAGTCCTTATTCCCTTGGTGGTTGGCTAGAACCACCTACAAGCCAAAATTGCCAAGATCTTCCAAAAGACCTTTAAGGTGCTCCTGCACCAACAATTTTTCAAAATCACTCCTTGGTTCCTCAAATTCTCATGGAAAAGTGCTTGTTTGAGCTAAGAACCACATATCCTATTGTCATTAGTTTCATTCCAAGGCATGTTCAACAATAAAATACCCTACTTTTGTACATGATGATTGTAAGTATTATTTAAATGAAACCTTCAATGCCATATATTTTTTAATTATCTTGAATGGATACATTTTTTAGGAACTAATATTCATCTTATTACCATGGTAAAGATAGAATTATCCGCCATGCCAAAGAAAAAGACAATGAGGAAACTAAAAAATGAAGAGAACAAAACCTTGAAAGAAAAAGAGAGAGTTTGGGTGGCGGCATATTGTGAAAAGAAGAAATTGGAAACGATTGATGAAAACAACCCGATTGTAGAGGAACCTCAACCTTCGAAAAGAGAATGGGAATTGGAAATACAACAAGCACGAATGTGAAAGCATCGTCATAAGATAGATTCAGATATCGTAAATGGAGACACACCGTCTATGACAAGTGAATATGAAGGGACACCATTAAGCACAAGCGAATATGGAGGGAGACCATCTAGCACAAGTGAATATTGATGGACACCATCTACTGCAAGTGTATATGGACGAACACCATTTATCACAAGTGAATATTGTTGGACACCATCCAACACATCTCAAGTTGAGAGTACATCATCACTCAAAATTGATGAAGAAGTTATGCCATCATTCCCATATGAACCTCAAGGTATGTCTTCTTCTCCACCCTCAATCGAAGGTATGCAATCCAGCCCACCTCAATTAAATATTGATGAAATTCCTAATGTTGAGATGTATGTACCTAGGAGAACACCACCAAGAATTTTGTTTAGAAAGCCAAAGTATTTGATTAATATTGATGATGAGATTTTTCAGCACATGGAAGGTAAGATTTCAACATGCACTTGTAGAAGATATGCTGATAAGATTTGGGAATGATTCTTTGAAAGGCTAAATGAGACTACAAGATGTCAACTATTTGTTGAAATGATGCGAGGTGTAAAGTATAGGAACATCATGAAGACTCTTGGGTTGAGAACATCGAATGCATCGAGTGAAGACACTATTGTGAAGAATCTAATGGATGCTTATGAGAGTATGGGTAAGACCTCATGCTCAGAGGATAGTAATGTCACCCGATGTGTCATTACATCAACTTTCATAAGCTATCAAACAAAGAGAGCTTGCCTAATTAAAAAGACTAGTGAAAAAATGGGAATTAGTAGAAAACTTTATCAAGAGCCATTCAAAGGCAGCAAAGAATTGAGGGCAATGATACAAATGAATATGGGAATTCTCGAGGAGACTGTCACGAAAAGATAAAGAAGTTGTTGAATCCTTGAGAACACTAATTGAAGAGTATTTGAAGAATAATACAAGGCCATCTTTGAATCAAAGGGATGTGGTAAGAAGGAGAATCGATAGTCGGAATCATGAGCCACAGCCAAAGCATTTTTTGGATATGACTCAAACCCAATTTTTTCAGAAATTTGAAAATGATTATCCTCAAATTAGTATTTCTCAAATTTTTTTTGAACTGCTTAAACCTTTTTATGTCAAGATAAATCACACATACACTACTTTTTGTTGTAGACTACATATTGAATTTTCTAACCATTACGATGTTTATTGTTCTATATGTTTAGATTTGCATACTAACGATGTTTTGCAAGATTGTGGCATAGAAGCCCCACCAAAATCTTCAAGAGGGTTCTTATCAAAAAATTTATGTGAAATAGAGGATGGCCAGATATTCTATAGGACAACATGCTTGGATGGTTCATGCGAGCATTGCAGTGGCTTCCAGCATATGCCAGTATGTCAACATATGGAAAGCACAGATGAGGTGGGACAAAAAATAGTAGAGTTCGGGAAGTATAAAACAATGGCATATGCTACAAAAGATGGGTCTCAAGCAAAAAGGTGTGATTTGGTTATTGAGAAGATTCCAATGTACAAATTTATGACCACATTTCATGACAGTATACTGTCTAAGTATGCAATGCATACCCATAGAGCGCAATGGTTGGACACGCAATTCAAGCTATGCAAGGACACCTTTCCAGTTGGAAGTATAGTATATGTGGTTGAATTTGTAGAGAACTACACTCTACAACCACAACATGAGGTGCGGTCACAATATTACAACTCTACACAAGTTTCGATATTTGTGCACATAGCATTCATTCATGCATCTGATAGTACAAATGAGCAAAGGAAGGTATTGAGGGAGTACCAATTTTACATTAGTGATGATCGCACACATTCTCCAAAGTTCGTGCAAGGTTGCTTCTAGATGTTCTATGGTGGTTTGGCTTAGAGGGGCATAGAATACGATCAACATATAATATGGTTTGATAACTATGCAGCACAGTTCAAGAACTTGTGCATGTTCTACTGGTTGTGCAGGATGCATGTCATTATAGGTGTTCAACATATGTGGAACTTTTGTGAGGCTGGACATGGAAAGGGGGAGCATGACGGTGCACGAGCATGCGTGAAAGAGCATTAGCACGAGAAGAGTTAAAGTATAAAGACAGTGTAAAGTTGACAAATGCAAAATCAATCATCGAGTGGTGTAATGCTTTGATGGGTCCAGGTAATGAAGGTACATCTTCAATTCGTAGATTTTTTTGGATGATGGATGATACTAACATTGCACCATATGAAGACTATTGTACACTAATAGGATCGAGTGAGGTACACTCTTTCCTTAGCTCAAATACAGGTTCATGGAGTATTGATACATGAAAGATGGCATGCTTTTGTTCTTCATGTACAATGCAAGACTAAAATGATTGTGAATCAGGGGAGTGGGTTCACAAATGGTTCACAAGTTATCTTAGCCCACTTCACACATATCGCCCTCCGATGGTATTGGAACTGACACAGAGAGAATCATCGGTCGACTTTGACCACATATCAGATCTAGTTCAACGAGGTGATATATCTACTTTCTTAGTTGTTGAAATTCCATATCATTAGATCTTACTTTGTACTATATTCGTAATGTTGACAAATTTCAAGAGATTTTTTGCACATATCAATGCAGGGCATGTTTATGCAATTATTGCAGATGAAAACAATGAAGAGGGAACAAACTATTATTTGTTTCATTGTGTTCAGACCAAAAAGAAATTGGTGACCCTAGTTATAGATGGAGAAAACATCGAATACCCTACAGGCTCAGTTGTGGTTACTGGAACATGGCTTAGAAGGTACCCACATTCAAGTGTTAAACATTGGCTATTTTAGGACTTTGACATTCATTGTAAGATTCTTCATTACTCGAACCTTGTCGTCGCATCCAATGTTCATTTGACCAAATATGGGGGTAGACATTTGAACAAGATGTTATGGAAGGTCCGTGAGTCTGACCATGAGGCAATACTTGACACAATAAAGAGTAGAGAAGACCCAGATGGTTCATTGGATTAATTTGTAAGTATATGCACATTGGTTCTTATTAATTTATACTTGTATGCACATTAATTTGTTTGATGTGAATGCTATCATCTTCTTTTATAGTGATTGGTGTCCCCTTGCAAAAAATGCAGATATATGAGCCATCCAAGAGAATGTCAACCAGAAAAGCAATGCAACATCCTTATTTTCATGCTTGCATGCAACATATATAAGTGCCTTCCATCTATTTTCATTTCATTTCCATTTTGGATGCTCTTTCTTTTTCTCTTTTAATTTGCGTATTTGTAAGTAAACTACTAAGGGTTGATTGATCTTTCATTGTAGAAAATGCTGATTTAAGAGCCATCAAAGAAAATCTCAGCCAAAAAAGCAATGCAACATACTTATTTTGATGATTTTGACAAATCTCAATTTTGATTTCAAGCCATTATAAGAGAGCATGTGAAGCTTAGCAAGGGAATCTCAAGTTACTCATTCGAAGTTAACCTCATGATGAGCACCTATGATGTAGACACTTAAAGAGAATCTTGAATGTATGAGTGACATTGTAAAAGATCCGAGAGAACAAAGTGCTAGAGGCATTGTAATAAGATTTAATTACATAATGAGATATACTCAAATATTGTAAGGTTGAAGTTCATGTTTGGTGTAGTAGCACCTTGTTCTGTAAATGCCTTGAGTAGGAAAATTTGCAAACTTTGAATTTTGAAATGTAAACAATGTGAAAAAGGTCATATAAAGGTCATGTAAACAATTTGTACACATTTTTCTACAACTCGTGTGACCAAGCAGAATTTTCCAACATGTCAAAATAGGTATGTTTATGTTAGGCACGATCCTCTTTCACATCGAAACACGTAGAATCGCTCTGAGCTATGTTCCACCGGATCGATCCCTTAAGGGTTCAAAGAGCAAAATGACTGCAAACTTCAACATGCTAGTACTCGGATACCATGACACTTAGAAACTTCTCATATAATCCAATAGAAAGGCGTCGACCCCCTATAGAAAAACCTCTCTCAGTTCTAGCTATCTTGGAGTGGTTTTCTTGCGGCGGCAGATTTTCACTTGATGGAAAAATTGTCAAATTCAAGTAGTGCAAAGTTGCCACATGGTGCAACTTTCGCTCTCCAACTCGTGTGACCAAGCGGATTGTTCCAACACATCCGAATAGGTATGTTTACACTAGGCATGGTCTTTTTTACACTGAAACATGTAGAATCACTTCGAGCTATGTTCCACCAGATGGATCCCTTAAGGGTCCAAAGTGCAAAATGGCTGCAAACTTCAGCATGCTAGTACTCGGATACCGTGACACTTAGAAACTTCTCGTCTGATCCTATAAAAATCCCTTGGGCCCCTCTAGAAAAACCTCTCTCGGTTCTAGATATCTTGGAGTGGTTTTCTCGTGGTGGCGGATTTTCACTTGATGGAAAAAGTGTCAAATTCAAGCAGTGCAAAGTTGCAAAGTGGTGCAACTTTTGCTCTGCAACTCGTGTGACCAAGCGGACTGTTCCAACATGTCTGAATAGGTATTTTTATGCTAGGAATGGTCTTTTTTCACACCAAAACATGTAGAATCGCTCTGAGCTATGTTCCACAGGATCGATCCCTTAAGGGTCCAAAGTGCAAAATGGCTACAAACTTCAGCATGCTAGTACTCAGATACCGTGACACTTAGAAACTTTTCGTCTAATCCTATAGAAAGGAATTGGGCCCCTATAAAAAATACTCTCTCGGTTTTGGCTATCTTGTAGTGGTTTTCTCATGGCGGGGGATTTTCACTTGATGGAAAAGCTATCAAATTCAAGTTGTGCAAAGTTGCAAAGTGGTGCAACTTTCGCTCTGCAAGTCGTGTGACCAAGCGGACTATTCCAACACATCTGAATAGTTATTTTTACACTAGGCATGGTCCTCTTTCACACCGAAACACGTGGAATCGCTCTGAGCTATGTTCCACCGGATTGATCCCTTAAGGGTCCAAAGCGCAAAATAGCTGCAAACTTCAGCATGCTATTACTTGGATACCGCGACACTTAGAAACTTCTCGTCTAATCCTATATTAAGGAATTGGACCCCTCTAGAAAAACCTCTCTCGATTTTGGCTATCTTGGAGTGGTTTTCTCGTGGCGGCGGATTTTCACTTGATGGAAAATGTGTCAAATTCTAGCTGTGCAAAGTTGCAAAGTGGTGCAACTTTCGCTTTGCAACTCATGTGACCAAGCGGACTGTTCCAACATGTCTAAATAGGTATGTTTATGCTAGGCATGGTCCTCTTTCACACTGAAACACGTGGAATCACTCTGAGCTATATTCCACCGGATCGATCCCTTAAGGGTCCAAAGTGCAAAATAGCTACAAACTTCAGCATGCTATTACTTGGATACCGTGACACTTAGAAACTTCTCATCTAATCCTACAGAAAGGTGTTAGACCCCTCTAGAAAAATCTCTCTCAATTTTGGCTATCTTGGAGTGGTTTTCTCATGGCGGCAGATTTTCACTTGATGGAAAATATGTCAAATTCAAGCTGTGCAAAGTTGAAAAGTGGTGCAACTTTCACTCTGCAACTCATGTGACCAAGCAGACTATTTCAACACATCCGAATAGGTATTTTTACGCTAGGCATGGTCCTCTTTTGCACCGAAACACATGGAATCGCTCTGAGCTATGTTCCATCGGATCGATCCCTTAAGGGTCCAAAGTGCAAAATGGCTGCAAACTTCAGCATGCTATTACTCTGATGTCGTGATGCTTAGAAAATTTCGTCTGATCCTATAGGATCATGTTGAGCCTATCTACAAAAACCTCTCTCAGTTTTTCCTATCTCGGAGTGGTTTTCTAGTGGTGGTGGATTTTCGCTTGATGGAAAAAGCATCAAATGCAAGTAGTACAAAGTTGCAGAGTAGTGCAACTTTCGTTCTGCAACTTGTCTGACTAAGCGGACTATTCCAACATGTCCAAATAGGTATGTTTACACTAGGCATGGTACTCTTTTGCATCGAAACACGTGGAATCTCTCTAAGCTATGTTCCACCAGATTGATCCCTTAGGTTGGAGGAGTCTTAAGTTGCAAATTTGTAAGTTGCTTAAAGCAACAAATTTGAAATGATATTGAATGGCCCACTTAGCACTCATTGTATCTAAGTGATTCTTAGAGAGGTGAGGCACTAGGCCTTCTCGGGAGGTCACCCATTCTAGTATACTCTAGCTCAAGCGCTTAACCATGAAGTTTTTTCCCCAAGAAGGCACAGTGGAAAAGACAGAATCCAATGTACTTTTGATGAGTGGAAAGGAATTCCTAAGAGACATGAAGGAGGAAGAAGGAGTTGTCTATGCAATCATGTTGAAGCCAAAGGAGGAGGAGTCGCCTAGTCGGCTACCTATGACAATAGAGGTGAAGCAATTGTTGGATCAGTTCAGGGATATCATTTGTGAAGGCACACCAGCTACACTACCACCTAAGAGGGCAATAAATCATCAAATTGACTTTGTACCGAGAGCAACATTGCCTAACGAGGCTGCATACAAAATGACACCAGAGCAGAATAAGGAGATAGCAAGGAAAGTTCAAGAAATTTTGGACCAAGGGTTGATCAGGAAAAGCATAAGCCCATGTGTTGTTCCAGTGGTGTTGGCACCTAAGAAGGGAGATAAGTGGAGAATGTGTACTGATTCTAGGGCCATAAATAGGATAACCATTAGATATAGGTTTCCTATTCCTAGGGTAGAAGACTTAATGGACTATTTAGGGGGTGCTAAGTACTACTCCAAGATTGATTTGAAAAGTGGCTACTATCAGATTAGGATGAAAGAGGGAGATGAATGGAAGTCAGCTTTTAAAACAACGGAGGGGTTATATGAGTGGTTAGTAATTCCATTCGGGCTTACAAATGTACCTATCACTTTTATGAGGGTGATGAATGAGGTCTTGAAGGACTTTATAGGAGTCTTTATGGTAGTCTACTTAGATGATATCCTCATCTTTAGCAAAACAAAAGAAGAACATATGAAGCACCTAGAACTTGTGTTGAAGAAACTTCAAGAGGAGAAGCTCACCATAAATCTTGATAAATAGGGTACTTGGTAACTTGTTGAGGTGTCTAACTAAGGAGTATGGACAAGGATGGGAATAAGTCATTTCACAGGCAGAATTTTCCTACAATGATAGCACAAACAGGTCTACTGGTAAGAGCCCATTTGAAATTGTATATGGGTTACATCCAAGGGGTGTACTTGAGCTAAGAGACCTAAAAGGTTATGAAGGAATCAGTGGACATGCTGATGATTTTGCTCAGTCAATGAGAGAGGTTCATGAGTAGGTAAAGAAAACATTAATGGAGGCTAACCAGAACTTGAAGGCTAAAAGAGATGAAGGGAAGAGAGATCTACAATTTGAAATAGGTGATTTGGTGATGGTATACTTGAACAAGGAAAGACTATAGAAAGGCATACCAAGCAAGTTGTAGATGAAAAGGATAGGGCCATGTAAAGTGTTGGCTAAGTATGGATCCAGTGCATACAAGGTGGAGTTACCCAAGGAGATGTCCATTTCGCCTATCTTCAATGTGAAGGACTTGGTGAAGTATAAAGGACCAGAAATGGATGAGGAATAGTATAGTGCTGAGGTGAGTAAGGATGTGGACGAACTTAAGGTACCTGATCAGATCAGACCACAAGTGGACAAGATTCTAGACTCAAGGGTGAAGAAGAAGACTAGGCACAAGACATACATGGAGCACCTAGTGAAGTGGAGACATCAACCAGAGTCAGAAGCTACTTGGATAGCAGAAAGTCACTTTAAGAAGCATGGAATTAGTGAAGAGCTCTTGACACCATAGGTTCCTTAACTTCTTTGTTGCATGGGGAGAATGGTGCAAGAGCACCTTAAGGTCTTTTGAAGAGATCTTTGCAATTTTGGCTTGTAGGTGGTTCTAGCCAACCACCAAGGGAATAAGGACTATGATGTAAAGTCCCAAGAGTGTTTTTGATGAGTGAATTGGAAATAGGTTTGTTAGGGGCTTGCAGTTTGGGTAAGTCTTGGACACTGTGAGCATTTTGAGCAATGTTGCCTTGGCTATTTGTCCTAAAAGTTGGAAAATGGCATTAATGATGCTCTAAGCCCCACCCAAACCCTAATACCTGGGTCCGAGAATGTGGGAAAAAGTTATATAAGGTCAAAAAAACCCTAATACCTGGGTTGGAGGATTTTTTTCATAAATTGAGACTTGGAGAGTACATTTTTATGATTGGAAGAGAGCAAGTTTTCATTGAATTTTTGTGTTTGAGCCTTCATCCAGTCAAGAATGGATTGAAAGGTCTTATCTGATGATTTGAGTCTTCCATTTGTGTCATTTACTTACCTTGTGTAGCATTAGATTAGTCATCTAGACCGACTGGTTATCTTTTTGCAAGTTTTTGGTGTTCTTGGTCTCATTGCCGGTTCAGGCCAATTTTGTGAATAATGAGTCCCACTTGAATTCCCATGGCTTTCCTCTCATGGCCACTTGGAATCAAGTTGGGGAATGTATAAATAGTGTACATATAGGTTATGGGGTCTTGTTTTGCAGGGAAGGTGATGAAATCATCAAGCACTAGGCGAGTGCAAGTGCATTCTGGCTAGTAGCTTGGAGAGGACAATAGCAAGGAGAGTTGATAAATGGATTTTTTTGTGCCAATAAAGAGTATGGGAGTGTAGGAAAATGTATATAAGTCATGCGTGTGCCAGGAGGAGAGCTAAGGAGGTCGTTGAAGCCCTCAAAGAAGGAAAAAGAGCCAAAAACCCTAGGAACCCTTGAAAATAGGGGGTTTGAGGACAATCATATGTACGAACACTTGTAGGACCTAAGGCCTAGTAAATCTTGGAGCCTTGATGGTCAAAAGAAATAATCTACAAAAGAATTTAGGGGTTGTTAAGACTGATTGTGAGAAAAGTCAAGAAAACGGGTTCTAGGAGGCCAAATTGGGGCAAAAGGCTACAAAGCCTAAAATTGAGTTTTTCAAGAAAGCAATGGGTAAAAGGTGAAAGAATATAATAAGATGGATCAATGAGGAGAAAAATCAACAAAGGGACAAATAGGATACCCTTCCCTAGCATTGGAGTGGTTATGACACTTTGGGTCAGTGTGGAGCCCAAGGAAGCTTAGTGGTGGATTGGGAGTGATGGAGAAGAATTTGAAATTGGTGGAGAGTCTTACATGGTGAGAGGGGTTTAGGAGTGATGTCTGAGTAGGGTAGAGAGGAATACCATAGGAAGACCAGAGAATAGGTCTTGGGAAGAGAAAGATTTCTCTTGAGGGATAGGACTCCCCATCACTTTAGCTCATCAATTGATAAGTAGGAGGTATTTTCTACAATGTGTCAAATTGTGATATTGCTATCAGGATTCCATTGAGTAGTCATTTGTAGTATTAAATATAGCTCTAGCTTCTACAGTATTGCACATGATTGTAGATAATTTCAAAGATCTATCTGACATCAATAGTTCACATTACTCAAGAAGGATGAACATCTTAAAGACATTTGCAGAAATCAGGACAAGTAACCTTCTTGTGGACATAGGGTTGCAATATTTGATCTACAATATATTCCACCATTTCTTCATTAGGATCAAGAACACACATAATGAAGGTGTGTTTGTAGCCATGAAATATTATGGTTCGAACTATCTAGGAGAGTGATGTTTTATCTTGACCAACCATATCTATACCATGGTTTGTTTGGAAACAAGGATGGGTTCTCTCTTCATCGGCATATACATTATTCCTCGATGTGTTCACACCAGTGTTACAAGACTAGGACTCGCCTCAGACTTGACAAGCCATTTTTTGACTTGGACTCAGGCTCGGAGCCCAGACTCGACAAATAGAAAAACCTAAGAAATTCAAAGATTTGTAAGGATTTAAAACTTGTTTCATGCACCCTTTAATAAATAAACCTTAAAGACACAATAGCATCATCAAATAGAAATTACTATGATCCCATACACAAACATACATCAATCACATAAGTATAAGCACAAATTTTAGCTGAAGGAAATAACACATTTAGATATATAAATATTGTGATATTGCTATCAGGATTCAATCGTGTAGTTTTACAAGTCAAACTCATTGACCCATGATTCATCAGTAGTGGTTCACAAGAACCCATCTCTCATGATAATGAATGGTTCATAAGGAGGAAGATAAATCTTCATACATTTCTTCTATCACAAATGAGATAAGTGCTTGGTTTCATGAAGGTCATGAGACAACCATTAATGGGGAGTGGATACATGAAGAACTGATGGAGAATGATAATGGCTTCAGACCTGCTATAAAGGAATTTTTTTTTCATTTCAATGATGCAAGAGGTTTTTGGTTTCACTACCAAAATGAGCCTATGAAGAATGCATGTGAAACTCCTTTTGACCTTGAGGGTGTACTTACTCCATCTCAAGGATCATGCATTGAGGATGACATAGATCAATGCTAGGGCTAACCAATTAATAATTATACACGTGAATAAGTCAAACATGTACATGTCAATAAGGGAACTACAAGTACTCATAAACACGTAAGCCTCAAAAAGTATACACACAAATACATAGTATACACAAATTAAAACAAAGTATATGCACGAATACAAGGTATATGCATGAAAACATGTAAGCCACAAAGTATACACTCGAATGCACATAAGTCACAAAGTATACACGTAAGTTGTAAAGTATACACTTGAATATACGTAACTCATATCTATTGAACCATCAATTTAGAATGCAAATATGGACAGGCATCGAAAAAAGATATTTGTATTAATCAAATAGCCATGCAGGCATACATAAATATATGTCAATATAAGTATGAAATATATGTACAAAATAGCCATATAGGCTTACGAGATTGCCATCTAGGCATACAATGTCAAATATATCCAATAAAAAATATGTACAAAACTGCCATGCAGGCATACAATAAAGGACTCTGGAATCAAAAGTCATTGCTCTCCATGCCCAGGAAATAAAATCTTTCCATTTCCTTTTTGCTCGGATGGTGATAGCTCTGTCACTCATTTTTGTTGTGCTCGTGGAGTGCTCCTACTACTCCTCCTAGGGTTTAGTTCATGGTGAAGTTTTAAATGTTATAATAAGAAGTAAAGACATGAATATATAGAAATTACATTATAAAAAATGATATATTTGACAAAATAATCACTTACAGCCATATCATGATCTCTCTCCATGAGGAAAATATCCTCACACCCATGCTCAGGCGTGTTCAAGCCCTGTATAAACCATACAAATAGACAAAAACTACGTGAATCAATAATGGTTTGATTTCTCACTAACTAACATCTATAACAACAAATGTAAATTAAAATTTACTAATTTTCCTCATACCTCTTCTGTCAGAGCCATCGAGGATTGTATAGTAGATGTCACACCAATATCCATTGCCCTTGTCACATTCGGAGGTGTAACGTCTCGCAACAACTGAAAATAAAACAACAAATTATTCAACGTAATCAATGATGTGCATGTATAAACTACACAAATCTATTAAGTACTTGATTCATTAGTTAAAATCTTTATTCTATTACCTACGTGAAGGTTTGAGTAAATCCACCACCACTGGGAAGTGTTCCATCAAAACCTCCAATATTAGTCTATTCAACATCCAAAATTGCATATTAAATTACCATTCGTAAAACAATGCCATTATTATGCAATAAACTTATAATTGTTTACTAGTTACATACCCTAGCGATAGATGTATTGCAAAAAAAGGTTGGTAGGGGGCTGGTGTATCCAGTCTCAACAATGTGACCTTGCAATTTTATTAAAATCATAAAACATTTTTAGTTAATCTTGCATTTCAAAATCGAAATTTAATAAATTAAATTCAATGAACACATGCACTAACTTTTACCTGACTATCAATGCCATATGCTTCATGCAAAATGCCCACTACCCTCTCCACCTCCATAGCTACAGATGGATCCTGTGTACTAGTCTCCTGAGGGTCGGTGGGGTCATGTGAACAAGTAGCCCCACAAGATTGACACACATGTGTTCGAAGACCACCACTAGAAGACTCCCTTGGATGGCAATGTAGAATAGGGCTAGTATGATCGATGACACTCTAGGTCAAAGTGCTGATTGCCTGCAATGTCTCTACGTCAGCACTTTCTTTCACGACGGAAGGCATAATAGTGTGCTCATGAGGTGGCCTAGCGAGAGCTCGTCTACCTTGCCGCGTAGGATCCGGCTGTGCACCAGGACTATCCTGAGCTGACCCCCCACCTCTCCCCTGGAAATCCCTCATATTAAAATAATTTGGGATTTTGTTCAATATGAACTCACTATATAGTTTCCTAAGGAAATATTGTGGGACCTTGCAATTGTTGCATGGTGGGTAATCGAAGACCATGTACCACCTATCATAAAACTGCTCCTTCATTTGTTGGTGGTGGCACCAATGGATAGGAAACCTCTTTGCATTGAGGGTAAGATTTTGATTTGTGCGGGGTCGGTGAATAATGAGCACAAATCACCTTTTGTTATTTTTAAATCTTTCACATCCTTTTATGATAGTTTATTTGCATAATACTCCCTAGCCGCCTGCCTCCTATCTTCCCATCCAGTTATTTGTTTGCTAATTGAATCTACGTTTGTTAACATATCTTTCAATGAATTTTGCTAGGGTCATTCTTTATGTGGTTGAACCATTTGGATCACTCAACCTATTGATTAAATCCTCAATTTGTTTTTTGTTGTTCTCAATTTCACTCATTAAATTTTGTTGAGTGTCAGGAGGGGGTTGAGTGAAGGGTGGAGGAGGTTGATGTTGTGGTTGATTTTGATCTTGAGGATTTGGTTGGTCCTCCTGTTGAGGATTTTGAGGGTTTGTAAGTTGATTTGCATCTGCTAAAAATTCAAACAAATCGATATCAAATTCAACCTAAAACTAACAAATTCAAAACAAAAAGCATAGAATCCTTACCTCTTACAGCTCCTAGTCATCGTGACACCATCGTTGCGAAGAAATTCGGATTCCTGGTGAAGAAATTCTTCTCCTAGAACGCGAGCATGATATTTTGGGGTTTTTGGCCGCAGGTGTAGCAAAAAAACTAGTCGAAATACAAATGAGAGATTTGCATTTCTTTTTTTGCTTTTAACAGTCGATAAAGTGAGCATGTTATAACACGCTCATGTTATGGCTTTGAAGTTGTAGCTACCAGGACCTTGCCTAGGTTTAACAGAAGACATAACGCGAGCGCGTTATAATGCGCTCACGTTATAACGCACTTGCGTTATGGTTTTCAAATTCTTTTTTTGAGGGTGTCCACGAAATTGCTACCCATTTCCATGCACCCACCCAGGTTTTCATCATGGTGATAGTTTTTTGCTCATATTGGACAACCTGGTTGTGTTGATGTAGACCTTCTTGGTGCCGATATGGTCATTTTTATTTTCATGACATGCCAATGATATCCTGCTTGGAGGAGTTGTTTTGCTAGGATACAGGCACTTGAATGTAACCCATGATCATTCTTATCTTCCTTGTCAATACTAGAGTTAACCTTATCTTGATGTGCACATCACGATAGAGAGCCATCAGAGTCCTTATGAGAAAGATTTTTTTCTTACACATGGTCAATGTGAGATTTGGATATCATGGGTGGTAAAATGCATTGAGGGATATGATATTTAGATGGATTGGTTGATAGTTTGGAACCTTTGACTCTCCAAACTTGGGATGATGAGAAATGATGGGTGGATATGGAGCTTTCATTAGGACCAACGTCTTGGTATACCTTGTAAGTTTCTCTTGAATCTTTCTTTTTTATTATTGGACATTTTTGCTAGATGAATTTCACTTTTTTATTTTGCCCCATAGTTTTTTTGACTAATGGAGTTTGATAGGGATTATTTTCTTTCTTTTTCTTTTGTATAGATTTAATCTTTTCTTGTCCATTTTGATTTGCTGATCCTTTTCCTTCAATGACTTGTTTGTTCTTGGGTATATTTTTTTCTCTTGTTGTTGGTCCCAATTAGAGGATGGAAATATATGTAGGTGATGATTCATGACATGGCTAGTTGTAGTGTTGGTATCAATTTCATCATAAGGACTCTTTGTGCTCTCTATGTTGATGCTTGCATTAATAAAGTTTCCCCCAGTATTATGGATGTATCCTTGATATGTTTAGCTTCCTTATATGCTAACTAATCAAGACCTTGATGCTTAGGATCTCCCATAATCTGCACTGGTTCTAAGATACCATGTTCATGTAGGTCTAGTCCTCTGTCTTGATACTGAATTCGTTGAGAGAGTTTACTTACAATGGGATATGTCTCACCTTCGAAACAAGGTGCTAATATTTCTCTACTTTGTTGGGGATCTTCAAATGTGATAGCTTCCTCATTGATAGGATCCTGTGATAGCTTCCTCATTGATAGGATCCTTCAAATGTGGGATACCTTCCTGATTGATATCTTTGCCCTGATACTGTGAAATATCATATTTTAATGCTTCTTCAAGAGGTGTTTATGATTTAGTGTCCACAAAAAAGTCTCCCTCATGATTCATTTTTGGAATACCTTCACAAGATGTTTCTAGTTCACAACTTATGTATAATTCTTCTTTATGATCCATTTTTGATGTGTCTCCACATGATGTTTTTGATTTACAATTTATGTATAATTCTTCTTCATGATCCCTTTCTGATATGTCTCTAGCCTCTGCTATGTCTTGATCTTATGTACAAATGTTAAGAGTAGGAGAATCTCATTCCTTGGTAATGATATTAAGAGTATGAGAATATTGTCTTAGATGATCATCTACATGTCCATTAGGAGTAAGAATCTCATGGGTAGATGTATGTGTGCTCGGTATATGGTTTTGTTCTTCTTTTGAAATGCATGGGATGTCTTGGAAGATATCTAACAATTCATAGAAATATTTTGATCATAGGGATTCTTGATCTTGACATTGTGTGGTATCATCTTTGACATGCTTTAGATCACATTCTTGACATGGATCGATTTCAAAGAAAGGTCCACTTATAAATGATCCTTAGATCTCCTCAAAATGTGGGGATACGAGTGATAGCTCTTGGCTTAGATTTTTTGCATTGGGTATAAGTGTTGGATCAAGAGTCTCATGATCATCAATATGTACCACTATGGGGGTGGATGATGTCAATATATCTTGGACTGAATCATTGCTAGAATTGGGTGATTGATTTTGATCATGATTGGGACTAAATTCTTGATGTATGTCCTCTTGCTCACTAGATGATGTAGAGACATTGTCAATGTGATCGGTGATAGATAGCTCTTGATTGTTGCTTTCAAATTTTGAGGTTGAGACATTATCATTGTTGTCATTAGTAGATGGCCCTTGAACGTCATTTTTAATAGCTATTTATCCCTGATCAATGTGGTCTTGGATGAGGTTTTTGAGTGTTGCACATCTATTCGTTTGGTGACCCTTGATTTTGTGGAACTCGCATCGTTCATCCTAGTTATAGGTAAAGGGATTTTAAAGCTTGGCTCACCATAAGTTGGACTATCATTGATTTTGATAAGTTCCTTTTGTACTAGTTCATGCATGATTATCTCTAAAGTTTCTCCCAAAGGGGTGAATTTCCTTCCTGGTGGATAATCTTTCCCTAGTGTCTTTTCTTGATTATTTTTCTCTTGATTTTGTAGAATTCCTTGATTCTGTGTTTGAGGTATATTTTAATATTGCACATGAGGTACACCTTGGTGTTGCACTTGAGCTATGCCTTGGTTTTTCACTTGAGGTACACCTTGGTATTGTGGAACTTCTTGATACTGTGGATATTGAGGTGTTTGAGGGTTGTCAAGATGTTGATATGTAGTGTTTTGATTTTGCACATGGAATTTGTGATACATCGGATTTTGATTTTGTTTAATTTCCTCAAGATCTCTCTCCATTTTATTTAGGGAATTTTAATGTTTTGGACTTATTCCTTGATGGGGATTTTGAAACCCTTGATGTTGTGACCCTTGATAAGAGTAATTTGGGTAATAGATTAACATGTTTTGGGGATGTTTTCAAACTCAATACCCTATCAAAAGGTCACTTGGTTTATATCCTCATGGGCCACTTTTGTTATTCATGGAAATTGTTGATGGGATACTAGTAGTGTTCTTGCTTGCTTCCATTTTATTCCTATGTTGTGATCTTTTGGTTGTCATAAACAACTTGGGTCTCCTATGGGAGAGTGGTGTACTCTCTAGTTGGCTTGAATCCTAAGAACCCAATGTTGTCCTAAATGAGAGGATGGATGTGGGTATGTAAATCTGCTGTGTTCCTCTAGAGAAGTTCAATATCATGAAAAAGACCAGGGTTCTAACCAAAAAAGAACATATATAACTCTAGATTGTTCTCGAAAGTGCGTTTATAAAAGTTTGCTACCAATTTGTCTTTGTTTTTATGTAGCACTGAAAGGTTTTTCTTGATATATTTTGGACTAGGATGCCTAAGTCTGAAATGACGTCTTGTGGAATTTACCTTAGGGATCTTAACCTTGTGTGACCTCATGAAAGGAGTATTTAGTGCCATGCGGGTGGTGGCAATACGGGTATCTCTATAGCTATGTCATCTTTCTCTTCCTCTTTGTCTAGGACAATTGATGTGGTGATAAAATGGTAGGGTGTTTCGCTCTTCTAAAAAATGAAGGTTCTCAAGCTGCTTATGGTGTTGGTTTTTTCAGCTTTGATATATGTGAGACTAGATTGAAGGATCGGTGCTACAAAATATGGTTGTTGAACTGGGGCAGCTGGTCACCAGATGGTCATAAAGTTTGATGGTGTTATGGGATGGTTGTTATGAAGCTCAAGACCCTAGATTTTGAGTGTTGTTTTGGAATGATATTACTTTTTTAGAAATCAAAATGTTGAAGAACTAAGGTCTATATTCCACTTCCTTGTCCAAAGGATATGTTGTGGGAAATCTTACTTGTACTATCTATGAGTCCCAAGTAACTATTGATATCATGGACACCTGATTGGATGAATGAACTTAATGGTTTGTTTCATTTTGATTTCAAATAGGTAGGATGGAAAATAATGGATGTGGGGCTATCTGACCTCCCAACTTTCCAAATGTCTTGATTCGAACAATATTGATCTGATAAAAAATTCTCTCTGAACTTTTTCTCTATGTCTGAATTATGGCAAGTGATAAAAAAAAAATTGGACTAACTCAGAAAGCATGGACTTATGAGACCTTCATGTCTATAACTCAGGTTATGAAATCTCAACACCCAAGCCATAGTACCCAAATGTTTACTTTGATTAATGTACCCTGAGATCAAAGCCAGAATGTTCAGAAACCTATAAGGAAAGATCCTTTCAAAGGGGTGTAAACATAAGGATTATTTCACAAGTGTGCACTAAATCAAAGGGTTTGTGGTTCAACCATCTCATTCAATGTTTATTTTGAATGTGTTATTTTTCTTTAAATCAAACTTAGAATTGCAATGGGCCAAGTTTAACAAAAACCAATAATTACAACCCTAGGAGATAAACACCATTCTCTTAGGTAGGCCTGCCTCATGCTCCAAAGAGACAATTTTACATGAACTTATGGTGTGGGCCTATAGTTAGACATGACAAGTAACTTCTCAAAAGTAAATTATGATGCACCACTTTCATAGAATGTTTTTGGATAATAGGGTGGCCTCTAAAATAATCTGGTTCTTAGTTTTAACTATGAAGGCGAAAATATGACACTCACCCACTAGCCACTTAAGGCTCTTTAACCATTCTTGTTCCACTTAAGGTATAGGATTAGGTGTAGTTTATTGTCAGCATAGATTGGAGCTACTTTCTTACAATTTCACAAGCTTTAATATAGCCCACTAGTAAACATACTTCAAGACCTTGCAATGAGTTCTCCAATGCGGGATGTATCTCAAGGAAATCCCCCTCTTTAAGGTAAACTTTAAAAATAAAGTACAATCTCAAAAATGTTCTTTCGCTCACCCAAGATCACCAAAAGGTGAAAGGAAAACACTTTAGGGTTTCCAATCAATGAATGCAAAGTGACCAATCCATAACAAATTGATTCATTTTAGACACCTCGAGCAATGTTATCCCCAAAAAATTGTGAGTAAAGAAAAATAAAATTTTGTTTAACTTGCACCAATACGAAATATTTAGGACATCAAGAAATTAAGATATCAATGATGAAAAATCATAAAGAAACATTTTTTCATTTTTATGAGCTCCAATAGAAGTGTTTCTACGAAAAGAAGTACTTGTCCTATCTTTGGTCAACAAATGTAAAACGTGCGTGCACCAAAAAAATGGAAATTGTTTTTCACTCTTTTTATGCACCAAAATTTAAAGGTTCCTAATTATGAAAATATGAAATGAGCTCATTTTTTAGAGCCT
This sequence comes from Sequoiadendron giganteum, assembly GCA_007115665.2. Classification (NCBI taxonomy): domain Eukaryota; kingdom Viridiplantae; phylum Streptophyta; class Pinopsida; order Cupressales; family Cupressaceae; genus Sequoiadendron; species Sequoiadendron giganteum. The sequence continues at coordinate 353,188,357 of CM021107.1, forward strand.
AAAACTGAAGTGTTGTTCTTTTTATGAGCACCAAATGAAAGTTCCTAACTTAGAAAGCTTTAAAATTGGTTCATTTTAACAACACCAAAATCAGATGTGATTTTGTTGTTGTTCATTTTAGTGCACCAAATAAAAGTTTTGTAAGTTAATTAAAAGTAAATCAAAAATTGGGACTGGTCATCTTCCCTGTAATGAAGATGTTAAAGTTGATGGAATCCTACATCAGATCTGTCAATTCCTGCTTAAACATCCAAAAAAAATGATAGTTACTGAAAAACCCCCTTACAAGAGTGCAGGATCTATGCACTTGTCCATCAAAGCAACTGCTCACAACAAGAGATACAAATGCATAGGTTTTAGACAAAATCGTCATTCCCATGACAATTGCACAGTTCTTTTCACAAAAGTGTAGTTCTTCTAACAACTACATAGTTTTCTTGACAGACAAATGCTCAGACTTGTCAGACAAATTCTCAGGTTTTCTAGACAGGTGTGTGAAAACTCTATCAAAAGAATTTTCAGGACATGCAACTTCAAAAGTGACTCAAATGAACGTTAGAAGAGGGACAAGTGTCCCACCGAGCATGCCAGAATGTGTGAGGGTGAGAAAGGACATTAGATTCAGATTCAATATGGACATGAATGCATTTTGACAATGAAATCTAATCTACAGCCAAATGCACAAATCTAAAATCTAAAAACTCCTACACATATGAGATTTAAACTATACTATTGCAAACATGATGAAGAAGATGGATCAAACATGTTAAATCAAAGAATAAAAGCTAATATTAACATATTAATCAAAGATCTTAACCTACACATATGAAATTAAACTAAGTTATCCTAACATGCATAAACAAATATATGATTACAAAAATGAATGTACAATAATAACACAGTCTTACCATCCCGTAGCAGAGTATATTCACTTGATGTTGGATTTCTCTTATCACAACGAATCCTCCAAATTTTTTGTACAAAGTGTGGATGAATGCTTGGTTGATCGAAGGAAGGAATGAAGCACTCTTAAGGATGATGTTGACAGCACTTCGTTGCTCAATGTATGTTGATTCTTTGATCCTCTTTTGTGAGGAGAGAAGTTTTGCTATATAGAAAATGAGATTTGAAATGGATGATCAAGATTGTTTTGAAGAATATCCAGATCAATGGTCAAAGTGTGTTGAGAGGATTTAGACATGAGAAAATTGTGCAAAGTTGATTGTAGAATTTGGGTGATTGAGAAATAGATTGGCTAGTCAGGGATGTGATTGATCGGTTAACATAATAGATTGATCAGTTAGGATTATGATCACTTAGTTAGAAATGTGATTGATTAGTTAGGAATGTGATTGATTAGTTAATAGAATAGATAGTTCAGTTAATAATTTGGATTGATTAGTTAACAAATTAGATTGCTCAGTCAGTAATCGTAATTTTTTCAATCAAAAAGTGGGTGAGGAATATGAATTAATTGATTTAATTAATTAATTCCTTTTTAGAGTTGAACGTGCAAATCAAATTTGAATTTTGTAAACAAAGTTGCATTAGTTTGATTTGATCTTTGATAATTGATTTGAATAGTTTTATTTAATTTATTCAAATTTATGGAGTGAAAGTGTTGTAATTAAATTATTATTTAATAAGTTAATCCACTTAGAGGAATAAGGCGATTTAGTGACATAATTACATAATTGACGTTATTTAATCAATCAGGCCAAAATAAAGTGAGATTAGGACTTTATTAAATAAATGTGATTTATTTAATTGGTCGAAATAATGAAACATGAATTAATCAAATAATGTTTTTTTATTTAATTAATAGAAAAATTAAGGTTTTTGGGAGTTTATTAAATAAATGAAATTTATTTAATTTGTCTGAAATGATGAAAAAAGTGAATTAATTAAATAATGTTGTATTATTCAATTAATAGAGGAATTAGGGTTTTTGATGTCATTTTGATGTGGTGCGATGTGGGGATATCGTGAGATGTTTTTGAGATGATTCAAGATATTGTCGAATGATTTGGAGATGATTCGAGATGTTACAAGATGATTCCAAGTCATTCTGAGATGTTATAGGATAATTCTGAGTCATTCTAAGATGTTACAGGATGATTCTGAGTCATTTTGAGATGTTACAAGATGATTCTGAGTCATTTCAAGATGTTATGAGAGGATTCTGAGTCATTCTGAGATGTTACGAGATGATTCTGAGTCATTTTGAGATGTTACAGGGTGATCGGAGATGATGTTCCATCTTGTTCGATGTTGTTCGATGTTGTTTGATGTTGTTCAATGTTATTCGATGTTTTTTTATGTTGTTCGATGTTATTCGATGTTGTTCGATGTTGTTTGATATTGTTGGATGTTGTTTGAGGTTGTTCGATGCTATTTGATGTTGTTCGATGTTGTTTGATGTTGTTCGATGTTGTTTGATGATGAATTAATTAAACAATATTAAATCACTTAATTATAGATGAACATGAGTGCCAAAATGCTAGTTCATGAGCTAGGACATTTTTAGGTGTCTACACTCTTACACCTAACATATTTGTAGTGCCCCTCCGTAATTGGCCCTTTTATAGTCTTTGATAAATTTTGTTATGAGTTGTTTTGTTTAATCTATTTAGCTAAATTGAATTGATTTATAAGGTTGTTTAATTAAATTGGAATTAAATAAATAATTGAATAAATCAAGATTGAAAATGGATATTTATAAACAACTTTTGATAATTAATTTATTAAATTGAATTGTTATGTGATAAAGTATTTTATAATTAAATATAAAGATAATTATTATTATTATTATTATCATTGAGATTTAATTAAGCAAATGGGGAAAATAATATAATTTAAAATGAAATAGTTAATTGGATGTGATTTTCTTGAAAAATTTGTTAGAGCAATTTAAAAGTTAGAAAAAGCAGAGTTCGTGCACATGCATGACTCTGAACTAATTGTTGAATGAAAATTTGTAATTTTTAAGTGGGTATTCCTTGATTTTTACTTTCGAAAGCTAATGACTTTCCTGGTTTTTAATAATGTGAAGTTTGGAGGATTAGGGGGGATGATTGATTTTCTTAGTTTTGGAATGAAAATTTCTATCTACAACAATATTTATCAAAAAATATAGATTTTTGATTAAGGAAATGTTTTCAAAGTGGGAAAAACTTTTGAAGGTTGATCAAGTAATTGGAGAAAAGGATTGTTGTTGTGATAGAGTTGTTCCCAACACTTCTATTCCGTCTCTGAAGCGTTGGATCTCAGGTTGGCATCATTTTTACTCTTGTTTCATTTACCTGTTATTTGCTAATGATCTATCTCACTCTTGTCTGCTGAAAGTGATTGTTTGCTACTTGGTATGATTGAGATTGTGGTAATCAACTATTTTATTTTGTTTTGAAAATCATAGAATTCAAGGCAGTCGATAGTATATCTTTCTTGATAGACTTCTTTTCATTACTACCGGATATATGATACAGTGCACATTATTATAGTGCAAACCTTCTTTTGGCTCAGATTGTTTTATTTAGCATCACTAATATTCTCCGCAAAAGTTTTAGTCATTTTTTTATAATTGAAGGTTCGATCTTATTTGACATTTCATATTATTTATATGTTGTTGATAATCATTTTTGTGCCCTTTCTTGCTTATCATTTTCTGAAATCCTATTTTTGCAAGCTCCCAATATTGATATCTATTTTTTTTATGCCATGATTGGTAAAAGATAGTTTCCATTACATTTCCCTTAGATGCATCATTTCTCCTACGTATACATTGTTGTATTCCATTTGTTTGTAAATGGAGGAACCTCCATGTATATTGTCGTTGCATTCCCCTGTTGGCTTGAAGTCGAATCTCACTATCATATTTCAAGATTTGATGTCCTTTGTATGTAGGATTTTTTGCTGGGTACGCCACCCATAACAGTGTCCCATATTACACATTTATTTGGCCTGCATCTCCCTCCATGATGACATGTGCCAATGATTCATTGCTTGTGCTAGATGTTAATCGATGCTTTCTTGTTATCATGTCTCATATGTTTATTGTGCACCCTTTTTGCATTGCTCAAATGTTAATGTTGGTGAATCTTCCCATTGTATGTGACACTTGTTTATAGGTAATATGTTAGGCGGTCATTCGATGAATAATGTAAATGGTAGTCTACTATATGTAATCTATTGGATAGTCAAATTTTATTTGTATTTGACGTGCATTTGAATTTTATCAAAGACAACCGATATTCACTCTATTGTAAGAGTTTGATATCCCTTGTATCTTCAAAAACTGACATGATTTTTTATGTTTATCTGATTCTTTAATACTATGTCTCCTACACAAGTCTTGTACCATCTTATGGTGTCCAATCCAACTGCATCAGGTTATCTTTCTATTTCCTCTAACTTTCATCAATCTTGTTTCTATTTTGAGCCATGCACAATTCTCTCTACTCTGGCCGCTTATCTGTGCCCTTGGATGAATTCACTATCTTAATCTTACACTATATAATTGCCATTTGTTTTCTTGTAAAGCTCTCAACCTTTAGCCTAAATTCGTCAATATGTTGTATGTTTCATAAGCAATAGAATTTTACTTGGTTAAATATGATTATGTTGTAATAGTTGGCAACGAATATATGCATATATAGTTTGATGCATAAACGTTATGGTAGATATTTGATTTTATATATATATATTTATATCTATAGACGTGGTCATTTTGTAATGTGAATTGTGTATTTAAAACAGTGTTCTGATTTTAGTCTATATATATATATATATATATATGTATTAAAATATGTGTATGTTTGTATATATATATATCTAGGTTTACATGTAATATGAGTATTAGTAAAAGGATAATGTTGTCATAATAATTAATTTATTATAATAGATAAATAAAATTGAAAACAAATCTTGATAAAGAAATTGATTAGACATATTAGATAATTAGGGGTTTTGTTTGAGTAAATGAACTAGATTATCTTTTAGCTAATTAATAAATGCAGATATCTTTATCATCATTTAATGGTTGTATTTTAAATTCTCCATGTAATAAGTTATGTAGAAATTGCTATGGTGTTAAATAGTTTAATTTGAATAAGGGAAGTGATAGATTTTGTAATTCGATAATTGTGTGTTGGAAAGGGAAAGATTAAGAATTATGGAAATAGTCTAAGTGATTTAATTATGTTATTGTCTTTAATGTGATTGAAATGAATGTGGTAAAGATTAAATAGACAATTATTATCTTAAGAGTTTATTTTAAATAAGATTGTTGTAGTGAATAATGTTTTTTGTGGTATTCAAGGTATATATATACAATATATATAAAGATATATATTGTATTAAGGTTAAAGATTAAAGAATAGTGTTTTTGAAAAGATTGAGATATTATTTAATAAATTAGTTTTTAATTTGATACCTAATGGTAAATGGTAATATGGGAATCATGTAATTTATTATAGCTATATTCTTGATTGTTAGTTGGTATGTATATTTATATCTAAATAAGTAAGGATTTTCCTTTTATATTTTCTTATTAAGAGTTTGAATTAGTCATTTCATGAAAAGTAGATTCTTTTATTGTTTTCCCTAGTGAATTGCCTCTATCGGAGTATTTAGGTCTCAAATACATAGTTGAGTATCAAGGAATTGGGTCATGGACACTTGTTGCCTTGATGGAAAGGAATTAAATGGATTAAAGAGATTATTTTTGTGTTAGTGTGAAATAATCCATTTACTATCCGGTATATTGATAAACAAATTCTTTTGTATTATATTAACGAGTGATGGTTATAACTCTTGCTTTGTTTAATTGGTTGTGTGGATTGATTATTGAACTAAGTGGTTGATGATCCCCTTGATGATGTTTCCACTATTGTTTCCGTACTATTGATGGTGAGTGTTATTTATAAATAGTCCTTTTGTGATCATGATATTGTCATTTCTTTGATGGGGAATTATTGTCCATAGTGGTTAGTTGGTTTTCCAAAGGTTGGGGAAAGAGTTTACTTATTGTTGGTTTCCATGTTGAGTTCTTTGTGAGTTGTTGTTCTCATACTTGATTATGCTTATGTGGGTTTAAGCCTTGCATAGTGGAATTTTTTTTACTATGGAGATCTTGTGTGAGATGGTGTGTGTCTCACTTTATGTGCTTATTTATATGGCTTTGCTAGTTGTGCAAGTTGTCTTACCCAGTTAGTGACTATGAGTCTCTTTTTGCTAGTAGGGAGAGTGGCTTCCCATGGTGTCAAAGCCCTAAGTGGTTTTCAGGGTAACTTGTGAGGGAGTTGTGTTAATTCACTGATAACCTAATAAATAGTTAGTGGGTTGGGTAGTACTCACATTAATATAAGATAATGGATGCCTCTCTCATGACTCAAGTGCTCATTTAGGCTTGAGATGAGATGAGTAGGCTTGGAATGGCAAGATCAACTGCCTTGTCTTCATGAAAGGTCTGTTGGTTCTACATGAGTTAGAAAGGGGACCAGGGATTGGTTGAGGTTGCTAGGGATCATCTCCTAGCACGTGGGTGGAACTTAGGGTTCCACATGGTTGGGTGGAACATTCTATGCATTCCATTGGGTTCCCAGTTGACGTTTGTGAGAATGGATGTGGTACCAGACTTGAAGATAGTGTCATTGCTATGTGATGTAATCATTTCAGTTATATCATATCATTTTTTTGTTGTACCCTTCCCGTGGTTATAAGGGAAGCAGGATGCAAACTTGTAAATAGTGTAATGATCTACCCCATGTATGTGAAGCTGTATATGTTTTCATTAGTTTGAATTATATTCTTTTGAATGGTGTTGTATCTATGGAAATGTATATATAATTAATTATTTTAATGCAAAAGATGTAAATGAACTCTTTTTATTAGTCTTTTTATGATGTATGTTTAGACTCTTGCACTTATGGTGTTCCCTTTTCTTCATCCTTGCGTAATTTTTTGTGACTATTTTTTCCCTTGGTGGTGTGAGTAGGATGCCTAGAGGTTGAGGTTGGGGTCATGGTAGAGGTTGTGGTGGTGATTGTGGGGCTAACCACTAACCCACCCTTTCTCAAATTTTCCATGAGGGTGATCGTGAGGAACAATAAGGTTCTCTGAATAATCAGGAAAGCGGAGGTCAGAATCCGGATCAATTACATCCCTTACTTGAGGAGCTTCCTGCCCATTTAGACCCTAGTCAAGTGGGTAACCAGCAAATGGTTAGGGAAAGATGAATTTGGATTACCTATAAGAGAAGAAGAAAAATTAGTTTGGGGAATCTTGTGATTAATAAGAGCGAGCCTGTAACAAATAAGAAAGTTTGTATTCCAACTCTCGGATATAGAATTATTCCTTTCTCTAAGTATAGTGATCAAGAGGAACCTATCATGGGAAGTGACAGTAATTCCTAATCATTTTCGTGTTAAACTTGTCATAGGAAGTGATAGCCACTCATAAACAATTTTTCTTGTTATCATGTAGCTTTTGGCTAGAGGGGATTTATTCTGAATGTGAGAGTTTTACCCGTTACTATTTCCAGGTTTCCAAGAGTGAGCCATATTGTGCCCCTCGCACTATTCTTTGTTAGACTGATAGTTATTCCATTAGGACTAGACATTGTGAAATTTTTCTTGACCCTAGATTCTCAGTTCGATGTTAGTTTTACTACTTTAGACTAGTTTTGGATGATAGTTGATCATACTTTGATGTTCATGATATTGTTGACTTATGCATATGTTATGATGGTTATATGGATTTATTTGTGTGTTCGGGTTTATTTAGTTATGAGTATCATTTGGGTATATGATTATGTTTCTTGTGCATTTAATTCATAATTGATCTATGTTGTTTATGATGTAATTGTTGTTATTCATTGATGTGGATTATTGTTTGAAATGTATGGGTGGGAGGGATAGTGTAGAATTATGTGTTCGCAAGTACCCTAATATGCTGCTATTTCCTCTCACAGTATGTTTCATTGTTTGATATAGATATATGTTGTTCAATAGTTTGTCTGATGTAGGTTGCAAGTACTATGCATCGAATCCACCTGATTTGTCAGTTCTGAGTGTGCCTTAAAACCCAATGCAAATGTTGTTGAAAATGGAGATGACAAAAGGTCCCTTACCCCTACCATCATCCTCGATGAGGATAAGTACCCGTTTAGTCACCTCGTCAGTCTAGTTTTCACCTTTTGGTTAGTTGTTCTCATTTTTTTGTCCTTGTTTGACATTTGGTTTGCTTGTTTACTTGATGTTGTTGCATTTATGTATAAAAAGTTGAATGTGGTAATATTTAACAAATTCTAGGATTAGCCTAATGTGTATAAATTTTATTTTAACCTTGTGACTTCTAGGAGTAAGTCCAATCTTAGGGGAGGGATGTAGTGCCCCTCCGTAATTGACCCATTTATAGTGTTTGATAAATTTTGTTATGAGTTGTCTTGTTTAATCAATTTAACTAAATTGAATTGATTTATAAGGTTGTTTGATTAAATTGGAATTAAATAAATAATTAAATAAATCTAGATTGAAAATGGATATTTATAGAGAACTTTTGATAGTTAATTTATTAAATTAAATTGTTATGCGATAAAGTATTTTATAATTAAATATAAAGATAATTATTATTATTATCATTGAGATTTAATTATGCAAATGGGGAAATAATATAATTTAAAATAAAATAGTTAATTGGATGTGATTTTCTTGAACAAGTTGTTAAAGCAATTTAAAATTTGTTGAGTATGTTTTCTAGATTCGATTGTGTTGTTAATTTTTGTCATCAAAGTTTCAAATCACACTATGTGATCCATCATTAGGATGAAAGAGAGCTGAAGGACGGATCATGCAGTGTGATTTGAAACGTTGATGAAAAAAATTAATGACACAATCAAATCCAGAAAACATACTCAAAAATTTGATGGATTGTGGAAACTTGACAAATTTAATTTAAAAGTTAGAAAAAGCGGAGTTCATGCATATGCATGACTCTTAACTAATTGCTAAATGGAAACTTGTAATTTTTAAGTGGGTATTGATTGATTTTTACTTCTGAAAGCTAATGAATTTCCTAGATTTTAATAATGTGAAGTTAGGAGGATTAGGGGGGATGATTGATTCTCTTATTTTTAGAATGAAATTTTTTGTTTGCAACAATATTTATCAAAAAATATAGATTTTCGATTAAGAAATTTTTTTCGAAGTGGGAAAATTTTCTATAAGTTGATTAAGTAATTGGAGAAAAGGATTGTTGTTGTGATAGAGTCTTTCCTATCACTTCTTTTCCATCTCTTAAGTGTTGGATCTCAAGTTGGCATCATTTTTACTCTTATTTCATTTACCCGTTATTTGCTAACGACCTCTCTCGCTCTTGTCTGCTGAAAAATGATTGTTTTCTACTTGGTATGATTTAGATTTTGGTAACCAACTATTTTATTTTGTTTTGAAAATCATAGAATTCAAGGTAGTCGATAGTATGTTTTTCTTGATAAATATATTTTCATTACTACAGATATTTGATACAGTGCACATTAGTATAATGCAAACCTTCTTTTGTCCCAGATTGTTTTATTTAGCATCACCAATATTCTCCACAAGAGTTTTAGTCATTTTCTTTACAGTTGGGGATTTGATCTTACTTGGCATTTGATATTATTTATATGTTGTTGATAATTTTTTATATGCCCTTTCCTACTTATCATTTTCTGAAATCATGGTTTTGCAAGCTCCTAATATCGATATCTATTTTTTTTATGTCATGATTGGTAAAAGATAGTTTCCATTGCATTTCCCTTAGATGCATCATTTATCCTACATATACATTGTTTTATTCCATTGGCTTGTAAACAGAGGAACCTCCATGTGAATTGTTGTTGCATTACCCTTTTGGCTTGAAGTCAAATCTCACTATCATATTTAAAGATTTGTTGCTTATGTTGAGCTTCTACTGGGTATGCCACCCATAACAACGTCCCATATTACACATTTTTTTGGCCCGCATCTCCCTCCATGGTATGGTTTCATTGTTTTTTATTCCATGATGGCATGTGTCGACGATTCATTCCTTGAGCTAGATGTTAATCGCTATTTTCTTTTTATGATGTGTAATTCCCCTCAATTGGCTTTTGTTTTGGATAGTTACTTGGATATATTTGGACCGTATGATACTATTTGATAACACTTGGATATTGTGATACTTTGATGCTTAGTTATGATGATACTTTTTAATATTGTTATATCTAATGTTTTATGATTATACCAGGCTTAGTATATCACTGTAATTGATTATGTGTTATCATTGATATGAGTATTATCTAACTATTAGATGTAGGTTCTCATCATGTTTTAATAGTTGCTTATTATGTGTTGATTTATTGGTGAAGGGGAATAGGGTCATATCACTTGCTTGCGAGTGCCCTGTGACACTACAATTTTCCCTTCATGGTGTTTTTTCTTGTTTGTCTATATACACGTTCAACCATGTGGCTTGCTACATGTTGTGTTAGAAACCAAGATCAGACATGCAAACCAAAAGGTCTTCCACATAAGAGAAAAAAAAGAAAAAGAAGAGCTTTGCATGAAGATGTGCAAATTGATATATTCAGAATTTGAGATATTACAAGAGATGATTTTCTTTATAAAAGAAATGTATGCAACCCTAATGTTGACCTAAAAGGAAACCCTAGTGTGCACAGTTAATAATTAATCAATTATTAATGTGCCTAAGTTTAGCTTAAGTAACTAAAGGAATAATTGACTTAATTAATTAACCAGTATGATATAATTAATTAAGTGTAATAACTTATTACTCTAACACCCCCCTTAAGATGAACTTAGGAAGAAGCTAAAACACTAGAAGAATATGCATGAAAACAAATATGGGTCCTCGCAACTAGGCTTGATCAGGTACCCATTTACAAATGCAAGAATGAGGTAGAGAAGGAAAACCCAATGGGAAAAAACCCCCCTACAATGAGATGACATGCTGCAAAGAAGCACTGGAAGAACACTGGAACCGAAATCTGGCAAGCAAGGAAAGATACTTCTGTCTACTACTGAAACCGGATGAGAGTCACTGATTGACTCAAGGAATCATGAAAAAAGCAACAGCAGACCCGATGCCTCAGAACACTCGAAAACTCCAAACGGGAACAACCCTGGAATCTATGAAGCAACAGTCAATTATTGAATGAATGAGATACTGAAATGAAGTGCAAAGATGCAAGGTGCACTCTCCCAACTGCCAAAACATCCAAATAATCTCCAAAACACCCATCGGGTCAAATCTGGATTAACGATAAACTTGGGATAGATACAAAAAAAAAGTGCATGGACAACAACATAGAGCTCCTCAATACCTTTCCAATGCCACAAAGATAGCGAAAATTAGAGATCGTGGCAAAAAGTTATGAGCTCGAAAGCATAAAATAAACATCTAAATTCAAACAGAAATAAATGTAGCTAAACATAAAACTACTAAAAAATAAACTACACCACAGGAAAGTGCTCAGAACCAGCTTTCCAGCGATATCTTGTTTTCCCAATTTTGATACCGTATGCCCAAGTTAAGCCAAAAAAGAAAAAAACTGCTCCTTTAGGGAAAACTGGGGTTAGGAGGGGGCAAAAGAGGTCATACGGCCGCTGGCGTCATGCTGACGTCAGCAGTTCATGGCAAAAAAATTGACAGCCTAGAGGCCATCGCCACAAAAAACACCCCCCTTGCATAAAATTTGACGGTCATCAGCATTGCTGGGCAGTCAAGGTGCTAGGGCTCCCGGTCTTCAATAGGACCACTGGCTGAGACTGGGAGCTGGAGGAGCCAGTTGGGGGCTAGGCGCGGGCCCCTCGTCACAATATGACCACATGCAGAAGCCTGGAAGCCCACGGGGGCTGACTGCAGGAAAGCGGAGGAGGTTGGGGGAGCCACCGGTGGCGGCGGCGAAGCGGTGGCCACCTGGTGGTGGATCGGCGATGCCCTCCATTTCTTCTAGCATCATAAATTTCTATGCAAAAAATTCAATTTTTTTTTTTTTTTTTGAAATTTTTGTAAGAAACAGGCCTCAAAATGTGTGTTGGGTAGGCAGTACGGCCTCCTTGGCAAATTTTTTTTTCCTTCTGGATCAACTGCTCCAAAATTGATAAAATGATAGGCATTCTTAGGGTTTTTGGCCACTGTGAACGCGATGGTGACCTTCGTTTATGCCCAAAGTGCCTAGAAAAATCAGCTACCTCCAGAGCTTGTAAAAAATCACCGAGCTTGAAACCCTCATAGATCTGGAAAATGATGACCAAAATCTACAAAATAAAAGTCAATCCTGACTTTTTCTAGCACTCTAAATCCAATGATGAAGCCCAATTTGATCCAAAATGCCGCATAGATGAGATCAAGGCATAAAATCCTCGAGGAACCCCGAACGAACTCTACAATGATTTTCTCCAGAATTTGAGAAGGGGTTGCATGTCAAGGCTCTGATACCATGTTAGAAACCAAGATCAGACATGCAAACCAAAAGGTCTTCCACAAAAGAGAAAAACAAGAAAAAGTAGAGCTTTGCATGAAGATGTGCAAATTGATATATTCAAAATTTGAGATATTACAAGAGATGATTTGCTTTATAAAAGCAATGTATGCAACCCTAATGTTGACCTAAAAGGAAACCCTAGTGTGCACAGTTAATAATTAATCAATTATTAATGTGCCTAAGTTTAGCTTAAGTAACTAAAGGAATAAGTGACTTAATTAATTAACCAGTATGATATAATTAATTAAGTGTAATAACTTATTACTCTAACAGGTTGTAGGTACCAGGCATTGAATCCACTTGAATTTCTAGGTTTGAGCATGCCTCATACCCAATGGAGGTTGTTGATTTAGAGATAGCATTAGGTTCCCCATGCTGAGCCATCATCCTTGATGAGGATGAGTTTTTGTTTGTCGTTTCCAATTTGTGTGGTCAGTTCAAGTCAGTTTGTCGATGTTATTGTTGTTTTCCTTTTGTTTCACCTTGCAGTTGGGTATTGTTGGGTATTCAGTCCATTTGTGCTATTTGCTTGATTGATGCTTTAATGGATTTTATATTAATGAGAGAGTATTGTGGATAAAGGTATTCAATAATTTTCAATGAATATTTTAATATAATTTGTAATTTTAATATTTAAAATACTATTAATTTGTTTTTTTTTAATTTAAATAAATTATAACTTATAGTTTAATAATGAAATAATTAAATAAATATGCTAATTGTTTTATTGTGCGAGAAATTTAAATGAAGGGATTCAATTAATTAATTAAATACTTAATAGTTGAATTTATTTTGTGTGCAAACTATCTAGCAAGGTGAAAATTGTAAAAATAATAACTTAATGGAGGTGGAGAGTAATGGAGATAAATTAAAAGAAAATAAATTAATTAAATTAAAGAGTGGATGTTGTTACGGATGGAAGGAGGTAATTGATAAATTACTTAGAGTTAACTAGAAGAGAAACTTTTGGTTATTTTTGGGAGAAACTAATTTGGATTCTCTTGGTCGTAAACATTCTCTCTCTAGTTCTTGAAAAATTTCTTGAAAGTTTTGAATCTTTGAAGATTGGGGGTTTTAACTGAGGTAGTTGGATTCTGAAGGGATTGGAGCTCCAGATTTGCAAATTGAAATGTTGGAAGAAAATTGCAGTTGCAACTGAAATTCAAAACCAACATCATATTTCAGCTCAGTGAATGAATTATTCTAGGTTCCCACTGCTTATTCCTTCTCAAATTTAATTCAGTTAGACAATGGAAACAAGCATTCTTTTGGTTATTAGACTGTAAAATTGAAAACAAAGAAGAAAAAGTATGTCCTATGTATTTGTGTTTTTAAGCTCTTCTTAAGAATTAAATTGTGCAAGTTCTACAATTCCTGCCAACATATTCTTTAAATTTTCCTAACTCAACATTGTGAATTTTGTTCTTAAAGTTGAAGAAAATCCCTTCTCTGGTAGATAGTTGTGCCTCTCTTTAATGTGTGAATGGTGTTTGTATTGGTTCCCTGCTCACTTTGTATGTATGCTAATTAGGAAAATAAATCATGATTTTATTCCATCACCCTGGCATTCAATGTTTCTTTTGTCTTACATAAAGTTAATAAAATCTTTGGTACCACCAATGTATGATATAGATTCTCAGATAAGACATGCATTGATGTAAACTCTTTACATTTGATACTCCTAATCACTTTATGTAGAGTTTGATATTTATCATTAAGATTTAATTTTTGTCTTAGCCACTGGGTGTGTTTTTAGCTAGCATTCAAGATTCTGAGTCAAGTGCCCTCTATCTTTGGTGGTTTGTAGCTAATAGCTTTCCTCTCTTTTAATTTTTTTTTTAGTCTTTCATTGTTCACACCCATGCCTTCTTTCCACAGCTTTTTTTGGCAATATTTTGAGTTTAGGATAAAATAGAGATGACAATCGATGCCTCCAAAGAAGAGTAAACTCTTCGTATGGCAGTTGAACCATTCATCATTTTTAAATTGGAAATTTCAAACTATTGTGCACTTGAAAGACATCGAACTCTATTCTTATTGTTATCGATATGTTATATATATATATAGATAGATTAATATTCTTATTGTATAGTTGCTTCCTAGCATCCCATGCCATGCATATGAAACACATACTATAGTTACCTACATTCCTTTTATTCGTTGTACTTTATTTAAATAGTAATTAGTCTCTTATTTGTATTAAGTATGTCGATATATATATACGTGGACATATAGTTATAATATTCTATTATTCTAGATTCTCCATACCATAATGTATTTAAATTATTGTTTGGGAGATAGTATTATAGTATTAAATGTGTATAAATATATAAAGGTATATATATGTGTATCACATGGTGAATTGTGAGTAAATATGAATAATAAAACCACACAACCAATGAAACGTATTATAGTAGAGAATTGAAATCACAAACTAATATAATTAAAACATAGCAAATTCCCTAAAACCGTTCCATTATTTCCTACAAGGATTCATTAAATCATGTTGGCTCACAGATTTTTGTATACACACTATGACTATTAGAATGACAACCTAAGGAATGGAATGTTGAAAGATGCAAGAAACATATCCCTACATCAGGAGAGTGGAAATGGATATGATAATGGAAATGCAACTAAAGACTATGATGCAAATGCTAAACTATGTGATATGTTGTAAATGATAACAGTGATATGATCATGGATATGATGCTAAAAACTATGATGCAAATGTTATATAAAACTACTAAGATAATGGAAATGTAGATAATAAACTAATCCATCATTCTAAATTAATATGCTTCTACTATGCTAAATGCTCTAAATACTCTAATTCTCAAATGTTCAAAGATAATTTATGTAGAGTAAGTTTTCTTGAAGATGAGATATGAAATGTTGGAGAATGATGTTGTATTTATAGATTTTCCAAGGCATATTGTGATGTGGTAGCAACCAATGGTCAATATTCTAGCTGGAAAGATGAAGGGTAGAGGATGAAGAAGTTGGAGATAAATAAGGAGAGTGTTCCCGTGCATGAAATAATCTTGCCAAGTGTAGAGAAGAAGAGGTGAAATGGAAGAGCCAAGTGTCCAAGGTTGTTTCAAAATTGGTTGAAGATAATTCCAATTTAAATATTAGGCATATTCAAATTCATGAGACACTTGATGATGTGGCAAGAGGAAAAGTAGGAGACATGTGACCAAATTTGAATTTTGGAATTATTCATATTTAGTGAGGAGATATTAATAAAATAAAACAAACTATTGAATTTGTTTATTTAGTTAAAATGGAAGAATGTGATAAAGATAGAAGAATTAAAGAAGTGATCTATATAAATAAATATTTCTATTTATTTATAAGTAGATGAATTAAGAGGTTTATTAATTAAATAACTTGTATTTAATTAATTGGATTATCGAGACCATTTTTTGGTGTATACATTTTTCCCCTCTTTGAAATGATGTATTTACACATTGCTTCAAAGAAAAATTTGATGATGTGTCAACAAAAAAAAAATTGATATGCCCCAGACATTTATTTTCGAGTGATGATGGATATATGCCCCCTCGGGAGATAAAACATTGAATTTTTAATTTTTTGAAATTTTTTGAATTTTTTGAATTTTTTGATGATTTTGATGATTTTGAAATTTTCAGAACGTTTTAATGATTTATCTCCCAAAAATAATAGTGAAATCTGCCCCTATTGATTAGTTGATGAATTAATACCCCATTTGAAAAATAAAATAAATCCCACTTAATTATGACTCATTTACCCTTTACAAGGTAAAAAGAGGTGAAATGAAATTCATTTGTGCATTTGGATTTTGAAAATTTGGAGTGATTGAGTAACCTATTGCAAATTGACCAAGATGGTGATTCCAATTTGGACACATCGATTTGAGCACGTACAATGTCACAACTGCCCAACAACATATGGACCTCCGGTACATACCCCAAAAAACCATCTCATAAATTGTGCATTGCATTTTTCCCACATTTTTCACATTTCAAATTTGGATTATCATATTTTAGCACATTCATTCACCGATGTAGCACATCGGGTTCCTATTCTAGCACATAGGGAACATTAGTGCATAGGGTCCAACTTTCAGTGCATATAGATAATTAGCGCATAGCTGATATTTTGTAGTGCATAGAGTCAATTTTCTAGCGCATAGGGTCATTTAGTGCATTGATGTCATAAATTAGTGCATCAGTGAAATTTTTTAGCACATTAAGTGATTTAGCGCATAGGGACCCTCAAATGGCACATCTGGTAAATTTGATGGTGCATATGGAATTTTGGCACATCGAAGCCCTGTTTTGGCGCATTGGTAGAATTTTCTAGCGCATCCATGTTTTTAGCACTTTGAGACACTGTTTAGGGCATCCCTGCCAGATTGATGAAATTTAGATTAGACTCCCTGATTTTGATATTTTTTTATCAAGTTAACCTTTGATTTGATGATGTTTGATGATGTTGATAGATTAGATGATGATTGATATCATGATAGGTAAGACTCAATGATAGGATGAAAATGATTGACCTCATGATCGATAAGGATTAATGATTGTGTTAGAACTAAAAAATATCATATTTTTTCAATAGTCTCCACCCACTCACCTTCCACAAATTGCAAAACTTGCCCCACATTAGTTTTGTGACCAATACAAATTGCTAATATTTGTGTGACTAGATCCATATGTGTTTTTGGATTTTTCCATGAATTCTCCTTTGCTCTTCATTGCCATTTGTCATTTCATCATCCAGCTCCATTGAAACTCCCTACTAAGCTAAATTATAGCAGAGTTGCTTCCAATATCATCAATGTTTAATATATTTTTGTAAAAATATCATAGGATCCCTCATTTGAATGTTTCCTGCAATATCAGGGAGACATGAGCTTGGTCACAACTATCAAAAGGCCCCAAAGATAACGAAACTGCATAATCGGGAGGACAATACCAATCGTTCCACCGATGAAAGCATATCAACATGAGCAAAGCAATTAGGGAAAAAATTCCAAGTCATGCCAAGCTCAAAAGTCACATCGATGGAAGCCCCATTGGTGAAAAACACATATACTCCTACCGATAAAACTGAAGGACTTTTATATCGGGGAGACATCTATTATCGACTAGAATCCCTTGGATCTCACTGATCTAAAGAGTCACATCAATGAAGGGAGTTTCAAAGAGAGTCTTTCCAATCTATCTGAATGAATAAAGTGATTGAAAAGATCTATTAGAGAGACATGTATGGTCGGATTGAACCCCTCAGGTCTCTCCGATGATGAAAGTCATACCGATGAGAATAATCTCGGGGAAAGTCACACCGACCTTTCTTAGTTAAAAAATCATTTAAAGGAAACACATTGGTAAGATCAAAACACATCGACATAGTATCTTATTTTCTTGGTGATGGATCATGTCAGGCCGATGGTGATAAATAATGGCTTATACTCATCAGAAAGATACTAGATGATGGTCGAGGGAACTTCTAGCAAACCAGACCATTCTGAAGCTGGTGTAACTTTTAATTTCTTCCCTGAAATAATGTAAACTGAAGAACAATAGAAAGGGCCACTACATAGTGTTAGTAAAAGTATTGAATGGTCTTTTTGATGTAGTAAAATAACTAAAGGATATCTCCAATTGAAGAGACATTTGGTTATGTATTGGCGATCGATTATATGTATATAAACAAAATATGGCACCAAATAAAATACACAAATCAGCTTGATATTAGAAGAAGTCCCACTGATGCCAAAATATCATATCAATCTGAAATTTTTAATTTCAAAGAGACCTGTTACATTCAATACCAATATCAGACATTAATTTCCACATGAACATGCTTTATATGAACAATTCTACTCATAAAAATAATTAAACCAGAAGAATTTTCATGAATCGTAGTAGGATAGACGAGAGGACAAATGGGAACTAGGAGATTCAATGCACTTTGAAATGTACAAGTAACCACTCGAAGCCTTCTAAAATTGATAATTTGAATTAAAATTTTCCATCTTGAGGAAATTAAAATGGAAATTCCAAAATCCAACGATAGAAAACAATAGGGTGAGGGTAGTCAAAGTAGAAGCAAGAAACAATGAACTAAAATAGGGGATGAGCCAAAATCAACAGAAAGGAAGTTCAACCAAGACCTCATTGATCAATTGTTGAGGTCAGGGCCAAGGGCTAGGAGGTCCGCACAACTGAGGGCTGATATAGAAAAATTTGATGACAAGTATAAACATATAGGAGATACCTGGACTTATGTTTAAACATTACAACCCTGCCCTAAAGGCTATCTCTGATTTACAAGAGAAGCCATTTATATTTCTCCAAGAATATGATTTCAAAGGTTTTTAACCTAAGTGGCACATGTGATGAGCCAATTGTATACGAAGATTTGGAAAGGGAATACTACATAATGGAAAAAACCTACAAAGGTTGGAGATTGCAATTGCATAGACCTAGAAAAGATGGAAACCTTGTCCCACTTGAAGATAACGGCGGGCCTCCTTTTCATGTTGATTTATTCGAACCTTACTCGAAGCACACATATCTCTCAATGTGCCAGATATTGGGAACTTAGGCCTCTGAATACATGTCAATAGGGCCAATGGTGATTGCAATAGATGTACAATTTTATATTTCCAAACATTTTGATTATGCCTCTTACATTTCCAAGGAGATTTACCCAGGGTTGATGGCAATCAAAAATGGATTCCCACATTTCATTTCAAATGGTATTCTATTCTTATGTATTTGATATTATACTATGGTCAGGAGATAGGGATGTGGCTAGAAGAATTGAAAATTATACAATGTTATAAGGAGGGCCAACCATTTCCAATACAACTGTGGACTGGTATTTGGGATAGAAGGTTCTTAAATTCTAGCTATGTTCTTTTTGAGGAGCACTTTGTTAAAACATTATATAGATTCTTTAATTACCCCTATCATTATTCCTTCACTAATGAGATAAAAGTATTCCTGAGACCCAGAGATTTCGATGGACCCACAACTGTGGGACATAATTGGGGTGATTGGTACTATTAGGTCGATGCCACCATGATTAGATTATATGGTTTTGAGGATACACCCTTTCTTTTACCAAAAATAGTGCCAAAAAAAGTTGCGTACTTGGAAATTGTTAGGCAGATGGACTACCAAGTGCCATGAATTTAAGTGATTATGAAAATTAATCATTCATGCCAAGTACATTGTGCTTTGAGGATTTTATTGTGTTGTCAAAGGAAGGGTATGATTCAATACTAGATAAACTATCACAGTTCAATTTGAGAAGAGCTACACCTAGAAATGGATTTGATCTTGAAGGATACATCGATGCTGCTAGAAAGAAAGTGAATTTGGGCAGATATGAACATATTCCTTACCCAAAAGATGATAAAATTAGAAAAATGGAGGAAAGGGAGGTTGAATTAGCCATCGATGAGTACAATAGGAAGATTGAGCAACAACTAAAGGAAATGGAAGAGGCAGAAATGCTATCTTTTGGAAGTCAAGAAGCCACTAGTGAAAGGAAACGTAAAGGTCAAAATGACAAGATCTCTAAAACAAGAATTGAAGAGTACCAACCTTCCAGTAGAGAACAAGAAATCAATGAATTTTTTGATGCTGATACAAGGCAATTGGCCTATAGATCCTTTGTTTCTGATAATGAGTTTATAAAATTACCTGAGTTTAGATCGTTCATGTACAAACAAAAGGCGAAAGCAATACGACATTTTTTCACAAGTGTCACACCAAGAAATGAGACCCAATTATTGAACACTTTGAAGCTAGATGTGGAAAATAAGATAAAAAATATGACCCTGGAAAGGGAAGGAAATTATTGGAAGAATCTGGTGTAATGATCTTTCCTAGTTTGGATTTGAATTCAACTCTTTTTTTTTATAGTTTTTTGCATAATAATACTACTACTCACAAACTCAGCCCTGAAGGAGTCACATAAGTGTACACAGGATCGAAATATAATCCTGATGATAATTCTCTCATGATTTGGGATTTGTATCCCCCACACAAGAAGTCAGTGATTATTGACACTGAAAAATCATTCGAACATGTGATGACATTGAAAGTGGGTGAAGTTGATCTTGTAGCTATGGTTGACATTGGCATCAATGTGGAAAAATTTAATAAAGAAAAAATTCAAATGCTGATAAAAGATAGGGATATGTACAAAACCAGTAATGAAATAATACTAAGAGAAAATGATTTTTTGAAGGACACTAAGTTTTTAACACAAGGGGAGAGATCTCAGTCAAAAGGAAAGCAAGAGGAAGCACAAGTGGGTATGGAAAAATATGATGCACTCTCTATAGTAATACATAAAATGCACACTAACCTAATGATCTAGATGAACAAGTTGTGGGGAACTCATTCCAAGAGTTATGCTCCAGTTCAAGAGCATAAAAGGGTGAGTGACTGAATTCAAGAGAAGATCCAAGAAGCAAAAAAGAAATATCCTTCTGACAATGGCACTATCATAGCTGTTGAAGATATCCTCGAGAAACACAAGGAGTATTATTATGAGATTCAAGAAGATACAAAGGAACTCATTGATGTTGCAAAGGAGGGAGTGCCTATGTTTTTCAAAGAGGGTGGTGAGATGAAGGACAAGAATGGATGGATAGAGGAGTGCAGGTCTCTGTTGTAGGGAGCCTTGGAAGCATCCAAGAATGAGGACTCAACTATAGGTGTGACATTTGAACACTTGGAGAAGATGGTGATCATGGAGATAGATACAAGGAATGTTGTTGAAGATGTAGATACTCATCAGAGGAATGATTACTTGGACCATATGATAAAAGTTCATTTGTGGCTCACTAGAGCCTAATATTTTATGTTTAATTATTGTTAATTTCAAAAAGACTTTTATGAAGAGGTGTGTCCCCTTCAAGATATTGATATTTATGTTGAACTCATGATGATTGAAAACATCATCACTACACCTTTATTTTTAGAGTAGGCATAGTAAGAAGATAGATTGTAGAATCATGCTTATATATTCAAGACTTTTGTAATAATGCATACTATTTGAAGAGATATATAATGGAGAATAATCTTTTAATTTGTGGCTCAATATTGGTGTTGATTATTTGGTGAATTAAGCAATTATCTAGCTGTCTCCACATTGTTATTTGAATTTGTGTATCCAAGTTGATATTTTAGTTTCATCAAGACACACTTGATATTTTTGTGTGATCAATTTAATTGGTTTCTATTAAAGAATTAAAATACTTTTGATTCATTACAATAGCTTGGAAGTAACATTTGGATCAGTTAGAAGAGTTGGGTAATTGATAAGGTTGTCAAGTTGTCTCCACATTGATATTGTCTTGTTATTCAAATTAATAATCTACTTCATTTTTCAATACACATTTTCTATCATTGTGTGGTTATTTTAATTGGTTGCTTCAAGGAAGGATTAAAATCCTTTTAATAAATCATAGTAACTTGATAAAGTCAATTGGATCAATAAGAAGAGTCTGCCAATCACATTCTTGCATGTTTATACAAGGTATAAAAACTTTAGTGCCAAAAAAATAGAATTATAACCAATACCAACCACCTATTATAGAACTTATTTGACTCTACATATCCAACAAAGCACTGGTATTTCTCTTCAATCATATATAATTCACTTGAGGAGCTTTAGAAAGTATTCATTTCCAAATAATTATATATGTTAACTAAACATATTTATGTACATTGATATTGCTTATACAATTTATACCAGATTATCCATTACATCTACTTTACTTTACATTTCACCATAACTAGATTTCATTAGTTAAGAGTAACATATCTTTCAAATCTATGTCATTAGTAAGGTCAACCCGCCTAGGTCTAGTAGAGCTTGAAGAGTAGGGAGTTATCAACCTAATAGGTTAATTTCGTTCATTGGCTCAAAAACATTGCAAGTTTGATCATAGAGCATGGCATCCTCTTAGGATTTGTAACCTGCATTTTTTAGATCCAACAGATTGGTGACTTTGCTGGGGAGAAAGCCAATTCTGAACCCTAGCCTTCCACTATAGAGTCATTCCAAAATATCATGATAAATTGAAGACTCCACTAGGAAATAACAAATTAATTTTCCTACTAATAAAAGGTAGGTGGCGACTCTGAAAGACTTATATGACTAATGAAATAAGCCTCAAATCACAAAGAATAGATAGTAGACACTAGAGATATTTCATATCATCCAACATGAATGGAAGGAGATATTTACATCAGGAGAGTCCCAAGAAAAATACTGCTAGGTGGTCAGATAAACATGGATCTCCTAGTGGAAAAAGCAACACAAATAAGGGTGAAATGATATCTAAATAGTCAAAAGACAATGTGAATACATCAAATCAACCCTTCAAAACTTGTAATTCTCCTTTCCATGCTAATGATGAAAATCCCACAACACTACCTAGAAGAAATGATCTAAGTAATGTTGTCCTCAATTTCCAACCAGACCCTCAACAAGAAGAAGAATTTAATGCCCGGGCTGAGGAAGAAATAAAATGAAGAGGAGTATGATAGGGGGCTCACATCACTATCAAGAGAAGAAAACCAGGAGGGATTCCTCAACCACAGTGCCATGGATTTTGGTGATATGTCCAACTAAAAAATTGAAGCACACTTAGAGTGTCAAAAATAACAACTTAGAAGGAGGCAACAATTGATACAGGAAATTCAGGAAATAGACTGACAAATGGCACAATTAGACATCCAGGCACAAAAACCACCAAAATATGTTCCCCCACATAAGCAAGGTGTCAATGGTAACTCACAAAGAGAATATCAAATAACCGGTGCTTTAGGTACTATAAGGGTACCCCACAATGCAGGTGGTAATCCACAATAGCATACCCAACATAATGTACCACCACAAAGATCCCAACCTCAAAATACTAGCAATTCCTCCCAATATTATCCACCACCAGGCCAAAAATATGTACCACATAAGAATGTGCACCATCCACCAAAATAAAATATTTATCCTTAGCATGGACACCAGCACTATCCCAATACACCACCTTTGAATATACCTCCACTCAACCCTATAACTAGACAATCTGATTTAACAGGATATCAATTATATCCATACCTAGTGGACAACAATTGGAGAAACATGATTCCTAAGTTCAGTGGAAATAATGCCATATCAGCTAAAGAGCATATCAGAAAATTCAATGCTTTCATACAGGATATTGGAATGGAGTACAAGGATGTAAATATGAGTGATGTCATTAACTGAAGTAGCAAGGGATTGGTTCAATGGTCTACCCAATGTTTCAATTTATTCTATAGAAGACTTTCAAAATCAGTTCCTAGAATAATATGGGAATCAATGTGCTCCTGATTTTGCCTTACATAAATTGATAGGCATCCAAAAATATCAAAATGAATCAGCCTATGACTTTAATCAGAGGTTCTCCAAATTGTACAATAAAATACCACTTGGGTCCAAACTGATTGACCCTGCAACTTTAAGTATTTATCTGAAAGCCTTTGACCCAAAAGAAAGATATGAACTCAAAAATATATGCCCTATAAGTTTAACAGAGGCACAAAAAACCACACTCACCATTGAGAACAATAGAAAAGTTGTTGGGATGACTAGTAAAAGAGATAACCTCATAATCCCCCAAAACTCTAGCAACCTCTAGAGGTAGGAGAAAACATATAGAAATGAAAGACGAAGACTACATGATATGTCATATAATACAAATTGGAAGGATGGAAAACCCATAGTTGATAGACCTAAATATAAGGAGACTCTGGATCCCTTAAACAAGAAAGGATCATACATGGTTAACAAATATCCTTGGTGTCAAGTTTGCAAACTACCTCATTCTCTAGATCACTGTGTTGTAGCCCAATCAATACAAGAAGATGAAATACTAATTGAAAATGGGGAAGAGGATCATACCGTATACTTAGGTTCTCAAACTCTCCATCCGGTTGAACAAGAATATTCATCTTCAGAAGAACAAGGTTATGAGTATGACATTGACAATCAAAGGTACCATATTCACATGGTAGAACAACAAGTCTTCTCTGATCAAGAGAGTGAAAGTAATGATGAATCATAACCTCCTTCTATACCACCCAAGTCAAACAATTCAAGATGGAGGAGGCAAACTGAAGAAGAGATCAAAGAGTTAACCATTGCTATAGTTGAACAAGCAAAAAGTAATTATGGGCTAAGGAAAAAAATGATAAATGCAGATGAAGGCACTTTGAGGGGATTGTTTATGAAAGAAAAGGGGACAACTCAAGAGAGATCAAAGAAGGTAGAAAATAAGGAACTCAACAAGAGTGAGAAAAGACAAGTTCCCAAAAAAAAGACAAAGAGTTGAAAAAAAAACACAAGCATGATAAAAATAATAAAAAGGAGAAAGAATAAAATAAAGGAGACCCACTGGAGCAAAAGAGGATAGCTAAAACTGAGAACGCCTCTTCATTTGACTTCACACAAGCTTTGTCTCAGGTGAAGATGTATGTGCCATTACTAGAAATCATGAAAATAAAAGAATATAGAGATAGTGTTATTCAATTAATATCCAATGGAACCAATAAAAACATAAATTTGGATGACAAAATAAATAATAGGCAAGGAGATATATGTTAGAGTAATAAGTTATCACTTAATTAATTTAATCATATTGATTAATTAATTAAGTCACTTATCACTTTAGATTTACTTAAGTTAAACTTAGGCATACTAATAATTATTTATTTATTAATTATTAAGTGTGCACACTATGGTTTCCTTTTTTTAGGGTTTTTATCTCCTTTCTTAAGGATTGATCTCAATGTAATTATTCATACTCTTAATGCATTTTTTAGCTTGAGGCTTGCAGAGAAACTTTGTTTTTCTGGAACATCTTTCTTTCTTTGTGATAGGCTATTGCTTGCAAGTGTTCACTGGGGTCTATGAGGTTGGTTTTTCAACTTCTACATGGTATTAGAGCCTTGATTTGTAGACCCTTTTTAGGTTTTTTGGAGAAATTCATTGTAGAGAAAGTTCAGAGTTCCTTAAGGGTTTTATGCCTTGAGCTTGTTTCTGAAGCGTTTTGGATTGGGCATCTCCATTGGATTCAAAGTACTAGAAAAAGTTATGATTGACATTTTTTTCATTGATTTTCATCTTCGTTTATCAAATCTGTGAGGGTTTGAAGCTACGATAGTTTTTTGCGAGATTGGAGGGCTTTTTCATCATTTTTTGAGAAATTTTGACCTTTATCTCTCAAATAGTGATTTCTAGTGAAAAACCGACCTCATGGGTGCACTCAAAAGGCCCAATAACCCCCATTTTCATATAAAATATAATAGGGTTTGCTGAAAATTTATTTTTTGTGTTTTTTGGAGATTTTCAAAAACGCTGACAAAAAAATCCGTTCGACTACGGTTCCATATGATGCCTCGATTTTTGTGCCATATTTTTTTGGTATCCATAGCATTTTTTAGCTGACTCAATTTTTGTACCATTTTTCCTCAATTTTTGTGTGACCTCAATTTTCGTGCCATCAAGGTACAACTAAATATTTTATTAATTTTTTAATGTTTAAATTAATAAAATATTTGGTTTAATACCTAAATGAGCACTTTTCGTAAAATGGTCATATCTTGAGCATACGTAGTCTAGTTTTTGAAAATGAGATACCGTTGGAAAGCCAGTTCTGAGCCCGATCTAGTGGTGAAAGTATTTTTTCCTGATTTTGCCTCAGAGTTATTTTGTAGGCCTTTGCAGCCAGATGAAGCATTTTTCACTTCAGAGAGCATAACTTTTTCCTGAGTTATTAGTTTTTCGGGATTCAAGCGACACCGGAAAGTTGATTCAATCCTCTACACAGATCTAAGGTTAATTTTAATCATGGAGGTAGATGTGAACATTAATTTGTGCATGCATTCTTTCTTGTTTTCATGCATTAGGTTTGTATTGTATCTTTTGATTTATGCATGTTTTGCATGTTCTCATTTTACAATCATGGGGTATTGTAATAAATGAGCTTCTATAAAGTTCCATCAAGCAGGATTCTTGCATAATAATTTGATTATAGTGTAGTTGTATTGCATGCACTTTGATCTCATCTTTGTATTGATGACAACTCATATGAGTTGTATTTGGATTATGTAGTTTCTTTGGCCACATCTTGCTCATAGCTTGACACATTTTGGTTCGTATCGGTTCACATCTTAGATTGAGAGCTTATGGTTAATGATCCTAAATCGCATCAGATTCACATAGGGTCACATCTCAGTTTGAGGGCCATTAATTTTATGGTTAATGCTCTAGAATATTCATGGTAATTGCTCCTATGGATTAGTTTTAGTCATAGTTTGGAATTGGCATCGAAATACACATTGTAGATACCTAAAATTGGTCTAGGCCTGCAAGTACATATTTGACATAATTTTCTATAGTCCATGGTCATGATTAAATAATGTTAATTATTTAATTAACTTTTCTAACACATATTTCTTCTATTAATTAAATACCCCTTTTTACTTAATTCATTAATTCATTATTAATCTTTATTCAACTTCATTAATTAAATAAATTATATTTATTTAATTATGTTGTGAACTAATTAATTTCAACCCCTTTATCATAATTTTCCAACTATAATTAAATATCTTTATTTAATTATCCATTTAACCCCTTTATCTATAATTAAATATTTATTATTTAATTATTCATATTTATCCTTTTCAAACAGTCAAATTAAATAAATTACTTTATTTATTTAATTGAAATTCTTATTTTTGAATGTTGAATTAAATTAGCATTTAATTCATATTTAATTATTTATGTCACATTCTTCTGACATTCAGTTATCTAATTCATTCACTCACCTTCAGACTCGAGTTCTATTTTTAGTTCTCCAGTTATCTCTTCAGTTTAAACACTAGTTTGCATGCAGGACCTAATGCTTTTATCTTTTTAGCAAGCTTTTCGTTTGATAGATAGATAATTGTCATGTGGAATAAAATGAACTTCTGTTTGGTAGTGTAAATAATCTCATTTGGGCTTAATAATTTACCAGTGTTTTTCGTGTCTGCATTGTTAGTTTAGAACCCCACGATTTAGTAATCGAAGTATCCTCTCCCCTTGCGCATTCATGCAATCTTGGGTGTAAGAGAAATGGTTACTGACTCTATAATTTGGGCCTATCTTGGTGGGAAAAAGTACTAACCCCAAGATGACTCAAACCGGTAGCATGCTAAAGCCAAGCGACTTCTAGCTGGTATACAAAAGTGGATTCTTGGGGAAACCCCAAGAATCACATGCACTATTCTGACGAGATGGACAGAAATGGACTCTCGCCGATGTTGGATAGTGTCCCACGAATGGAATGCCCAAATTAAACACCTTGTTGTAGAGTTACCAAAATCCTATCCACTTGTTGGCGCAGCAGGTTCGGCCCTGTGAAGCCATCTTACAATCTTACAGTTTACGTGTAGAGTTGAAAGGTATGCCATGGGAGTTTCATGGGTACTATAGCTTGGCTGCCCCATATAAGTGAGTGTTGTGGAGGGGAGCCAGTGGGTTCAAGCTACTAATCATCCACCGTAAATATGCATAGCTAGAGAAATCCAAGTAAGAATTCAACAAGTACTGTCCTAAGAGCCTAGGGTGTAAATGTTTTTCAAGTCTTAACCATCCATCCATCACAAAACTGAAATTACTTTGAATGTTGTGTTTGCTATTTGCTGTATTTGCCAAAATCTTGATCAAACAAACAAAAGTCAGTCAAACAACTTTTGGGAAAAATTTCAACTGTCAGAAACAAAGTCGCATTTGTCAGTTTAAATGCCGCATCTATACTAGCGAGTCGCATGTGTTAGAGGAAACACCGCATCTGCCTGTGAACTTTTCTCTTTTCATAGTCTACATATCACGAGTCACACCTATCACAGTCTGAGTCACATATGTTCATACAAACCACATCTGTCATTTTTTGAGTCACATGTGTGCATGCGAACCGCATCTATCAATTTAAACACCGCACGTGCATAGGTAAACCGCAACTGTCAGAAAATTTGCATGCACTGTCAAAAAGTCACATCTATGAAAATTTGAACCGTAATTGTTAGGAGAACCACACTTGCCTGTCAACAGAAAACATCAAAAAACCATGAGCTGAGTCCAGAACATCATTGTCATAATTTGCTGTGGGTTCTTAAGGTCAACCTTAGATTCGAAACTGGTAAATTTTGCTCAAAACCTTGCATTGTTAGGTGTCATATACATCTTAGTTACCATCATTAGGTGTCATATACGTCTTGGTCATAGTAAGCATCCTAGTCATAGTCATCCTAAATTGCATGCATATAGATACTCCCTAGGAAATTGTATTTCACAAGATTAGATAACTTTCCTCGTCATTGGAAACATTCATGTGTCGATTTGTCAAAATCATTAAACCTTGTCACTTTAGTCCCATCTAGTGGATCTTTTCAGCTCATTTAGTCAAGTTTGAAAAATTCACGTTGTCACTGTCCTTGTCATACAATCAGGTTCCTTGGTCGAAAAGGAGTCTTTACATGCATTTATCCCATAGGTGGTAGGTTATACCATCTTAGAATCGTTTATCATCATAGTCTACTCACATCTTGCATATTGTCAGTCCTATCATATGTCATCTTAGTGTACATATTTTAGAAACCATTCTAGCTACGTCATTTATCATCAGAAAAATCCAAAAACATAGATGTAGGTCATATCAGTTTGTAGACATAATCTGCATTACCCATTTTGAGCAACTTTTTCATGGTCGAAACAAGGTCCCAAAAGAAACATAAAGCAATGATAGACCCCAATGAATTCATCAATCCATTCACAAACCAACCATCAGGAAGTAAACAACCACACAAACCTTTGCTAGAAAAACATGTCACTAGGGACACGCATGGTCAGATTTACATAGAAGACATAGACATAGCAGTGCAAGATCTTGAATTTGCATCCTTCATGGATGAATGTTTGGCAAATGATACCCAATGCTATCTAGCAAAATTGCTAGCAGAGGGTGCCAAACTACCCATAGGATTTGATATTCGTACTTTGCTAACACAGTCAACTCAACCATCCCAAAATGCAACGTCAACAATCTCTATTCCCCAAATAACCGCAGCAATACCAACTCAAACATCCTCAATTGTAAACACAACCCCTTTCAACATAACACAAGGTTTACAATTCACTACGGGGGCAACTTCCTCCAACCCCTTTGGCACCAACACGACTGGTAAGAGAACCAAAGTTGGTGGAAATATACCTATACCAAGTCAAATCATTCAGATAGGAAGCATTCCTATTCCAAATCAGACATTTTAGACAAGAAGCATTCCCATACCTACTCAAACCATTCAGATAGGGAATATCCCTATACCGAAGCAAAATATCTTGACAGGATATATTCCCTCGCCTAATCACAACCCATCACAGAACATGGCGTACCAAAATGCTTACATTGATCCAAATATCATGAACACCATGTCCTTGACGCAAGTCGATGTCCATAAAAACAAGATGTGAAATCTTCAAAAACAGTTGGACAACATGTCTATGTCTAGAAAATGAACTATCTCAGCACAAGACCTATGTCCATGTCCCTTTGACAAAGCGCTTTACATGACACCTTTCCTCCATGGATACATTATACCAATTTTTCCTAAGTATAATGGGAGAAAGAATCCTATAGAACACATTAGAAAGTTCTCAACAACATGCATGGACATAGCGTACGACCCCACATACTTGATGAGACTATTTCCACGAACCCTTGTCAGGATAGGACTAGAATGGTTCTCTAAATTACCATATGGTATACGATCTTGGGGTGAATTAGCTGAGAAGTTTATCGAACATTTCACTTTTAACATAGACAAGGAGGTAACAATTGCAACCTTGTGCCACACGACACAAGAAGATGGCGAAAATTTCACCACTTTCTTCCAGAGGTGGCGAAGTCTAGCTAGTAGGTGTCTAGTTGAAATACCCGAAAAAAAAAAGGTCACAATATTCCTAGAGAACATCAACCCCAAATTGTGAAGTGATCTAAGGGTACACTGTTGTACTTCATTCTCGGACTTGGTACAAAAGGGAATCATCCTTGAGAAAAGCCTCATAGACAAAGGTGAAATGAAAGCACCAGGTAGGAATCCAGTTCTCCAAAATCAAAATACGCCAAATGATAGAAGGCAATTCTGGTCTAGGAACAAGAATGTTACAAATGATGGCATTGTTGATGCTAAAAACATACATACGAGACTAGTTATCACACTTAGAGGGTACAGCTCCAATCAAGACACGATAGATAGTCCAGATCAATAAGCTAACTATGTCCAAAATTCACAACAACAAAGACCACAACAAAGGAGATTTCCTACACATGAATTTACACCTTTAGGACAACTAATCGAGGTTATTTACAAAGATTTGATTAAACACAATCTCATCAAACCTTTGGAACCAAGGGAGTATGATCTGGGACAATTTAAACCTTCTTGGTGGGATGACAAAGCCCATTGTGAATATAATCAAACCAAAGGGCACAACCTCCAAAAATGTCATCAAGTCAAGAACATAATACAAGACTTTGTTGAGAACGGAACCATAGAGGTTGGTGGGCAGAAAAACACTAAGAACAGTGATCATAAGGTCTTCAAGGACCCATTACATGACCACACAAAAGGAAAAGCCTCCAGTTCGGGACCTAAGACTGATCCATCAGCCAATTATGCAAACACCAACTATGACTATGGAAAAAGAAAGATCGTATATAGCCTCTGCGTGGCAAATGAGCATGTTGATACCTTCACCATTAAGAAGCATCCAGAATGTAGTGTAAACACACGCAGAACCAAGATCACTATTCCAGGTCCTTCTTCTGAGCCATCTACGCAAGCTTCTAAGTTCAAGTACAACCTCCTTGATCAATTGAGTAAAACCCCTGTGCAAATATCTATCTTGGAATTGTTGACCTTATCACCTGGGCATCGAGCCATCCTTGAAAAAGCTCTACAGAATACAACTATTCCTATAGACTTAGATGTCAATTTTTTCGAAGAGATGGTGGGATATTTAACCAATTCGCATCATGCCACCTTTTCCCAATAGGATTTCTCAACTTAAAAGTTAGATCATAATGACCCCTTACATCTTGAAGTCTTAGTCCATGAAACCAGAGTCAGATGAGTCTTGGTAGATGGAGGAGCAGGTTTGAACCTGTGTACCCTTAAATTGGTTAAGGCATTAGGATTCTCATAAGACTATGTAGATACCTCTAAGAGTATAGTCATCAAGGCTTACGATGATGAAGAAAGATCATCCAAAGGAGTTGTCACACTCCCTATCTGAATTGGCCCAGCAATCATGAACACCAGCTTCCAAGTCTTGGATCTCACCCTCCCATACAACTTGTTGTTAGGTAGACCTTGGATACATGCAATGAAGGTTGTACCTTCAACATACCACCAATGTCTCAAATTCCCCTATAGTGGCATAGAGATCACCATTGATGGTGATCCAGATCCTTTTCAGTATTGTACAAGCGTAAAGGAAATTCCACAATGAACAGTGCCAGTTAACCAAGAAGCTTCTTCATCCACTTTATCCCAATACATTCACCCCTCACATCTCACTAAGTCCCTTTCATTCAAACCACCATCATCCACTCCAAAACTCGAGATCCAAGGAAAGGGTTGTGGCAAATACAAAATAAAGGCATCATACTATGCTAGTGAACTAATTCCACCTAAGGGATATGGCCTACCCATGGCAGATAGAAGACAGTCAGTGGTCATGTTTCATGTTCCCCCTACAATGACATTAACCAAATGGGGAGAGTTAAGCGAAGAAATTATGGATCAAGGTGATTCCTAGTTGTATCAAGAAGAACATGAATACTCCTCCCCATCTATTCAAATAGCCAAGGACCAGTATGGAAAAGTTTTTAAAATAATGCAAAAAGAAGGCTATGACGGGCACAGTGGGTTAGGTCTATATCATAATGGAAGGACATAACCAATTATTGTCTACCCACGACCAAAGTATCTAGGGCTAGGGTGTCAAACACTTAGAATCAGGTTTCTTGGTACTTCATTATCATTTCAAGAGGAAGTGAATGATTACACAGACATCGAGACATCTCATGAAACACTTCCCCCAATTTATGACAAACCCCCACTTTACGACAAACCTCCAGTCTATGATGAATCCCCTTACTCTAGTGATGGTGAATGGGAGTCCCTTTCATCTACTAGTACTATGAACATACATGCCTTATTTGGAGAATTGGACCTCAATGTGAAACCTGAACCAAAAATATCTAGTCCTCCTCCTAAGAAACACTTGTCCAAACAAGAATGGCAAGAGAACTATTATTGGGAAACCCTTGATCATGCACCTTGGGCACCTAAAATCCCATCTTCTGATGAATCTTCCCTTACTATCGTCCCACATCAGAGTTTACCTACCCGTAGGGAAAAGACCAAGCAGGAGTTAGTCCAAAACTTCTGCGACCATGTCAACCACTCCGTATTAACCTTGTCAGCAGATACCTTTAAAAAATCTGATGATGACATGCCCCTTATATATCCCGAACTCATCGACTGGGATCAACAAGGTACACCTATCCTAGATACATTCAAGAATGACGAAGCAATTGCTGAGTTCATGGGACTTAGAGAAGGCATACCAAGAGGGGACCATAAAGCAGGTTTTACCATAGACTTGGACGATAAGGCATACTTTGAGGAGTCTATTTACACCTCTAGTCACAAAAATGAAAATGAAAAGAAAAAAGACAATAAAAATAAAAATGATGAGTCCCTAGGTGAAAACTGAAAGGCACCTTTGGACGAAGAAAAAGACAAAATAAAGGACGTATCCGAGGGTGAAAACCTCTCAGAGGCACCCCAGGATAGAGGTTTAAATATTCTCCCCATTGAATAGGAAAACTCACTGATGCTAGTAGAAGAATCTATTGAAGTCAACATAGGTACAGAAGAGAATCCTTGGAAGGTATATTTTGTAGCTTCTTTAACAGAGATAGAAACACGTGAGTTTAAGGAATTCTTCACAAAGAGACAAATAAACTTTGCATGGTCATATGCTGACATGCATGGGCTGGATCCAGACCTAATATTGCATCATTTACCACTACAGCCACGTATTAAGCCAGTCAAGCAGAAGTTGAGGAAGATACATCCGCAAATTGCTCTATTGGTCAAGGTAGAACTTAAGAAAATTTTGGATGTGGGATTCATAAGGAAAATAGACTATGCAGATTGGATATCAAATCTTGTACCAGTGACTAAGCCAACTGGGGGCATTCACATTTGCAATGACTTTAGAGACATCAACAAGGCATGTCCTAAGGATGACTTTCCCTTGCCAAATATCGACATGATAGTAGACCTTATAGCAGGCTACTAGATGCTATCCCTCATGGATGGTTTCTCTCGATATAACCAAATTAAAATAGCACCTAAAGACCAACATAAAACAATTTTTACGTGTCCATGGGGCACATACTATTGGAATGTTATGTCATTTGGCCTTAAGAATGCAGGAGCTACCTATCAGCGGTCCATGACTACCATTTTCCATGACTTTGTACATACTTTCATGGAAGATTATGTAGACAACATCATAGCAAAATCAGAAACAAGGGAAGATCATTTGAAAGTCTTAGATAAGATATTGCAAAGGCTGGAGAATTACAATGTCAGGCTAAATCCAAAGAAGTGTGTCTTTGGAGTCAAATCAGGGAAACTGTTAGGGTATATCATCTCTCACAGAGGCATTGAAGTAGATCCAGAGAAGGTAGGAGCTATCATAGAAATGCCTCCTCCAGTCAGTATTGGTCAACTCAGAACCCTACAAGGGAGATTATAGTCAATTAGACATTTCATAGTACAATTGGCAGATAAGATACATCCATTTCAGCATCTACTCAAGAAAGGAGTGCCATTTGTATGGACCCTTAAATGTCAAGAGGCCTTCCAGCAAATCAAGGACTATCTGCTTACTCCACCAGTCTTAATGCCACCTATAGAGGGAAAACCATTAATACTTTACATCTCAGCAACTCAGTTGGCATTAGGGGCTCTTCTCGCACAACACGATAATCAAGGTCATGAGAGAGCAGTCTATTATATCATTCGTACCTTAGTGGGCTATGAATTGAATTATAGCAACATAGAACGTGCCTATCTGGTGGTAGTCTTTGCTACCCAAAAACTTCGGCACTATATGCTCAATCGAAAAACATTGCTAATTGCAAAGATTGATCCACTTAAATACCTCCTAAGTAAGGTAGCTTTAACAGGCTGATTGGCTAAATGGGTCATGATACTTAGCGAGTATGACATTCAGTATGTCGAAAGGAAGGCTATAAAAGGACAGGTGATTGAAAATCAACTAGCTGATGCACCTATAAAGGCAGACCATCCATTAGTGGCAGATTTTCCAGATGAATTTCTCTTCAACATTGACATTAAAACAAAATGGAAACTGTACTTTGATGGGTCACACACAAATCGTGGTTCAGGAGCTGGTATCTAATTTGTCACACCTCAAGGTGATACCGTTCCCAAATCATTCAGGATTGCATTTCCTTGTACCAACAATATAGCAGAATATGAAGCTCTAGTGACAGGGTTGAAAATGGCAATTCAATGGACAATTAGGAGCCTACATGTTTTTGGTGGCTCTCAACTTGTAATCCGACAGGTAAATGATGACTACGAGACTAAGGATGAGAAGCTTGCACCATACAAGTGAATGACAGATAGTTTCAAATAGTATTTCAAAGACATAACTTTTCAACAAATACCACGTATCCAAAATAGAGCTATAGATGCAATGACAACCGTGAGTTCCTTGTTGGATATTCTGAGTAATGTGCCTAAGTTCGAGTTCTTGGTTGAACAGCTTTTGGTTCCTAATTATGATGTCCCCGATATGGCGATAGTGTGTACCATTATTGGTCCTATGTCTCCTTGGTATAAAGACATATTCGATTACCTCACTGACCAAACCCTACCTCAAGACTTGTCTAATAAGCAACATCGAACATTCATCTGAAAGTCAGCAAAGTACAGCATCATCGGAGAAACCCTATATTAATGCCCTTATGAGATGTCTCGATGCTGAAGAAGCACAAACAACTTTTCGAGCGGTACACGAGGGTATATGCGGATCTCATTCAAGTGGTCCCACTCTAGCCCACAAGATTATGAGACTAGGTTACTATTGGCCTACAATGGAGAAAGATTCATACGTCTTTGTAAAGAAGTGTAGAGAATGTCAAATACATGGAGACTTGATAAGAGCGCTAGCGTAGTAGCTTTGTCCAATTACTTCACCATGGCCCTTCACCCAATGGGGACTCGACCTCATAGGTAAGATACACCCTCCATCATCAAATGGCCATAAATTCATCATCACCGCCACCGAATACTTCACCAAATGGATTGAAGCTATTCCCATGACATACATTACCAGCACACAAATATCTAAGTTTATCCTAAACTATATCATTTGTTGATATGGTGTACCACAATCCATAATCACAGACAATGGCCGCCCATTCAAGAACCAAGAAGTACACCATTTATGTGAAGAATTCCACATCAAACACCATTTCTCCACTCCATATTACCCACAAGGTAATGGCCAAGCTGAGGCATCTAATAAGACTATTGTTAGAATCCTTAAGAAGACTGTCAATGACGCTAGCTATGATTGGCACCTATAGCTTAATCCTGCCTTATGGGCTTATCACACAAGCATCCGTACTCCCACCGGTGCCACTCCATTTTCCCTCGTATTCGGGTCCGAAGCTATCTTACCTATCGAGGTTGAAATACCTTCTCTATGGGTATCCTTGAAGGGTCATGTTGATGATGAAGAGTACCGTGTCTCAAGGTTACAAGAGCTAGAATTGCTGGATGAATGAAGACAAAAGGCATTAGATCATTTGCAAGAATATCATAATCGTTTTCATCATAGTTACAATAGGAAGGTTCTCAATAGAAATTTTGACATTGGTGACCTAGTATTAATGGAGAATCCTAAGAACCAAGCTGAAAGAGAGAAACCAGGTAAGTTCGAGCCTACCTGGTTGGGGCCCTATATTGTCATAGAAGCCTTTGGATCAGGAGCGTACCAACTCTCTACTCCTGAAGGAGAGTCGCTTTTGTCCCCTATCAATAGTCTGCATCTAAAAAGGTTCTTTGCTTAGTCTTTGAGAATCCGTGTCTTAATCTAGAAAAATACAAAAAAAAAATGAAAAAACAAAAAAATGGTTACCTTGATGAAAACTTGGCAAACATGCATCTTTGTAAGACCAAAAAAATTGAGAAAAAAAAAAAAAGAGAGAGAAATAAATCAGTCCAATAGTGAAAACCACTTCAGTGGTGCTATGAATAAGTACCATGGTGAAAACCTAGAAAATAGGCGCCATGTGTAGTCAAGCTCGCTCTTCCATCTACCATCATTCTAATCAGACTTTTTCACCATCATTCATAATAAATGGTTGTCTTATCCATTCCTTGAAACGATTGACATCTAGCATCCATTCCTTCACATTACCCTCTCCATCTTCCAAATCTTATTCTCGACTGGGGGCAAATCCTTGTTCTATGCCCTAACATCGTGTACATAATGTCGCACCATCGAAAATGTCCTGAAAAATCCCAAAATAGTAGAAAACTTCAAAAATCTAAAAAAATAAAAAAATGTCAGAAAATCCCAAAAATAGAGTCAGGTCATCATGTCAAGTCATTATGTCAGGTCGGTCATGTTAAGTCAGTAATAGACATAGTCGAACTATGTTGCCTCTGCGATTGGGATGTAGGCAAGGCCATCAATCAATGTGCCCCTGGGGCATTAGGTTTGTCAGTCTAGGTTTGTCATGTATCACACATTTAAATCTTGATGCTTTGTATATTCAAAGTCATTGGTCATGTCGAACTATGAGGTCTCTATGTGTACAATGTAGGCAAGGCTAACCAATTGATGAGCTCCCGAGACCATACTAGGTTAGTCTAATAGGGTTCATTCACAATCACTATCACATAAGTGGCATATCATAGTTTAAGGTATCATCTCATGTCATACACGATCAACGCACACACACACAATTTATCAGTCAAGGAATCAAAACAAGTCAAGCAACAACAAGGAAAAACATCTCAAATAGTTATCAAGTCAATATCACACACATTGTCAAAGCAATCAACCTATGTCTAAACAAGATATGTCTTTCTTGTCAACAGACGTCATCAATTGTCATAGTCTCATGTGGCTTGTCACTACAACATCATCAGCCTCCAATGTCTTATATGGCACATGTCTTACTGAAACCAGGCTTTGTCATGCCCTATACAAAAGTCACCAAGTCGAAACCAGACTCAACCTCTTATGCGGTATTTGTCATTCTCTCACATTACGCTATGTCAAACATCAAACATCAAACAATCCCACAAGATCAAGTTTTGGCGAATACATTTATTTGGCTCTATGACTTTCTATCTTATTTTTTCTTATCTTATTATTGATTTTTTGCAAAATCTTGTTACTAGATTTCTCAAGGATGTCCCTTGAAGGATTTAGAGAAGCAACAATGTCCCAGGATTCTTTTTCTTTGGCTATTGTCTGTCAACTATCTTTTATCATTGGTTTTTGAGTCATGTTACTAGTTTCCTCAAGGATGTCCTATCAAGGATTTAGAGGAGTGATGACGTCTCATGACCCGTCTTTTATTTGTCTGTTGTCTGTGGTTTGTCTCGACAAAACGACTAGGGAAAATACTATCCTTAGTCTAAGTTAAGACACTCCTTGTCTGTGACTGTCTGTTTTTCATAGATGGATGACTTTGTACACTATGGTCTATCTCATATCATAGTGTGTACTACCCATCTTTGTCATGTCCCGCCCAGTGATGATAACAAGCAAGTATAGAGTATTTGGCAATATATCGAAGATTATGTCTTTATCTCAATCAATCAAACTTTCATTATATCATTTTCTCCATCAATCAAACTTTAATTATTTCTTACTAACATTCTAAATTCATTTTCGTCTTAACATTTCTCTTCTTCGAGCATAAGGATAAAGTCCTGTGACATAATAATAAAATTAAATCAATTGCATTAGCATACATTTTGCATAGTTGCATTACATTTGAACATATAGATAGTAACATTCATCTTCATTGCATTTCACATCATGACATAATAGGCATTGCATCATCATAAGGTACATACTATAAACATTGCATGTACATATCACCATCATATATAAATTAACATCATATAGACATTTGCATTCATTATCATAAGTAAATAGAATCATCATAACATCAGTATAAAATGCATATATCATAAAATATAGAAACATTTCATTCATAACACATGTATATACATCATTTAGGAAACATAATCATCTAGAAATAAAGCATTATCCATAACATAAGAATTGCATATCATATAGAAGCCACCAAAATCATATATATATATCTCTCAAAGTGTGTCACAATACAATGTCTGAATGTATCAATAAATACAACATGAGCTCATAGGCTCTCTAATCAAAATACAACTATCTACATAAGTCCCTGTCATCGTGTCCTGCTCCCTCTGCTGTCACATGGTGATGGTGCTGGAAAAAGGCTTGAAGGTGGCCTCTGTGAGGTGGAAGGCCTATCATATGGACCTGTCCTCGGTGGTCCTACCACCCCCTTGGTACTTTGTGTCCTCTGACTCCGAGTATGACTCCTGCCCTGACTATGCACCTTTGACAATGTAGGAGCTCGTCTATCTATTGGCACTGCTACCTCATAAAGATCTTTGTAGTACGTAGCTCTCTCCACTACTTTGATCAACTCTCGTACCATGCCATTAGATGAGGACCCACTACAAAGGTGTCTAACCTCTATGAACTGTTGCTCTATCTCATGTCTTCGAGCTATAGCCTTGTCTCTCTCCATGAGAGCAATGTCCCTCTTTGTCTGACCACTGTCCCTCTCCGTATAAGCATTGTCTCTCTCTAGTCTCATCACCTCAAACTCTATAGTCATAATCTGAGTCTCTCCTCCAAAGCCTCCCAGTCACCATCTCGAGGAGCATCATCATCCCGTCTCCCCTCTACAATCCAATCTCTAAGCTATCTCTCCTGCTCCTCCTCAACATCATCCTCAATATCATCCTCTCCATATCCTACCAACACACCCAGTGGATCTAAAGCCATGTCTACATCAGAATCCTCTACAACATCTGCTACTCCAACGTCTACCTCTGCACGCTCCTCAACCACTGCCTCCACTGTAGCATGCTCACCCCCAGCCTGTACATCCACTCTCCCTCCGATGTTTGCCATCGGTACATCCATTGCTACTGCCTCCTAAATAGGTACATGTCCACTTGCCTGGCCCCCTCTCCATCCTCATCTCCTGCCTCTACCTCCACCTTTGCCATCATCTCCATCACCTCTACCACCAACTCTACCCACTCTGGCACCTCCACCTCTTTGTCGTTCTCTTGGCCCTGTGCCTCGTCTCTTGATTGGTACTGGCTGGTCTGGATCCATATACGGAATAGGTCAATGCACTGCCCACCATGCATCATATGCAACCATAGTCCCTGGATCTGCTAATCCATCTCTCCACCCCCACTGTACTAGTTGTAATTCCTATATGTCTACCTCAGCTATAGTAACTGGTATCATGGGTCCCCACCATGGAACCTCTCTAGACGAGTGAGCAAACTCTGCTCTGCTCAAAGGTACATCCTGAACCTCTTCGAACTGTCTTAGAACTCTGTCTGGCAAGTGTCACTCAATGATGTGAACACTAGAAACAATCCCCCCAATAAGGTACTGTGTCTATCTGCAAAATGGAAAATGTATATCATCATCTGCCCACATCTCACAATCCATGTAAGGTCTCCGTATAAACTGATCAAGTGTATCCAATGCATGTCTCCAGTATCCTGTGTCTCCAACATGTGTCTACGTAATCTGTCCTGTATATCAGAACACATATGGAAGTCTCTCCTCTCTCTCTATTGTCACTGGAGGATGAAATACAACTATCCTCTCAAAACCCCATATCATCGGCAGTGTCGTCCCATAACTCAATGACTGTGCATCTCTCTACGTAATGTCATGTAGATGAAAATACAACATCTCGAGTAGACATGGACCCCATGCATATCTCGTCTCACTCTCCAACATCCCAACCAACATAGCTCCCCATCCCACTAGAAATCCATGACCTCGTCTGTCTGGAAGAACGATACCCCCAATCAGAGTACATAGGATACAATCAATCCTGTCGTATCTATCTACTAACACTGGCCATCTAATCTCATAGTGCTCAATGCCAAGCCTACTAATGTCATCAACCTGATAGAACCGCGCCAACTCAGTCAACCCTCACTAGGGATCATATGTAACTTGCTCTCCTCTAATGGGTAGCCTCAAAATCCTGTACACATCCTCTAATGTGACAGTGGCCTACCCAGTCAACAAATGAAACGATGATGTCTCAGAATGCCATCGCTCACACAATGTCGTCAACATCCCCTTGTTCGTCTGAATGGCAGGCATCGACAAACAATGCCGTAGACTTAGAACCCATAGCAATCAAATCTCTGCAGAAGTCAAATTCTCTCTCAGATCAAACGTATTTGGTCGCGACTCCCATGTATAAATCGGATCTAAAACCACCTGAATTTAAACCATGATGTTAAAAAAATTTCAAGTTTTACTTCGCAAAAAAAATTTCAAAATTTTTTTACTAGCCAAATGTGGCTCACATTGACAGATTCGGGGCATTTTTTTCAAATGTGTTGCACAATGCCTTAATTACAGTGTATACCACATATGCATCACATATTTCTTCCACACCTATTCTAATACAGCTCATGTGGTTCAGTAAACCACATGCGGTCATTAATTACAAATGTGTTGCAGTTTTCTTAACCTACCTATTTTAAACACATGTGGTACATTTTCATAGCCTCCATTTCTACTACATATGTGGTCATTAACGCATATGTGGTTCACTAGGTCACATGCGTTGAACCCCTCAGCGGATGTGTTGCATGTTTACACATGCGGTGCACTAATCTTCAAATGTGTGCATTCCTCTAAATCCTATTCTAGCCTATGCATGAATTTGCACATGCGTCGTTTCATAGTCAAATGTGGTGAATACGACGACATATGCGTCGTTCACGATGCATCGCATTTATGAAACTAATTTTCTACACCTAGAAAAATGTGCTAAAAATACATTTCAAGCTCTCATTTTCATGTACATACCGGTGGTCCTGTGTCGGCTGGCCTCCTGAAGGTCCAGATCTGATATCCTCGATGCCTAGTGTATGGAATAGGCACCATTTCGACAGTCAGTCAGAGCAAATTCTTAGTTTTTTCTATCTCCTCCGAGTGCAAATGAATTGAAATTTGACCTAATTCCTATTTATAGGTGGGTTAAAAAATGGCATTTCTTCAGCCCTACTCTATTGGTTGCTTAACCTTTCAACTTCAAACAACCCGTACACATCCGTTTCAACTCCAAATTCAATTCCGTCAACTCCATAGCATTTCTAACTCTGAAATTGACCTATCAGAAATATTTCCTGATTTTTTTTAAAACTTTTCAAAAATTGTCAATTTTCCCAAGGTGGCATACCTTAACCTGTTTCATGCTGGGGCACGATCAGGGCATATTTTCTTTGACACAACGTTATACCAACATTGTATCAAAGAGGGGCAAACTGTTGATACCTAAAATTGGTCTAGGCCTGCGAGTACATATTCGACATAATTTTCTATAGTCCATGGTCATGATTAAATAATGTTAATTATTTAATTAACTTTTCTAACACATATTTATTCTATTAATTAAATACACCTTTTTAATTAATTCATTAATTCATTATTAATTTTTATTCAACTTCATTAATTAAATAAATCATATTTATTTAATTATGTTGCGAACTAATTAATTTCAACCCCTTTATCATAATTTTCCAACTATAATTAAATATCTTTATTTAATTATCCATTTAACCCCTTTATCTATAATTAAATATTTATTATTTAATTATTCATATTTATCCTTTTCAAACAGTCAAATTAAATAAATTACTTTATTTATTTAATTGAAAGTCTTATTTTGAATGTTGAATTAAATTAGCATTTAATTCATATTTAATTATTTATGTCACATTCTTCTGACATTCAGTTATGTAATTCATTCACTCACCTTCAGACTCGAGTTCTATTTTTAGTTCTCCAGTTATCTCTTCAGTTTAAACACTAGTTTAACTCTGTGAGAGAACTCTCTGTCACAACTAGTCGATTAACTAGTTCTAACTCACGTTTGCATTCAAATGCATTTATTCTCCAACTTCTAACTTTGGCTTTTGCATACAAAGTCTATTTCTTCTATTTTTGAAGATTAAGATTGGAACTCATGTTCTAACTCACATTCTAAAATTAGTCTTTATCCTCTAGTTGAACTCACGTTCTCACTCGCATTCTATCTGTCACATAACTCATTGCATGGCATTCATCAATCTCATCCATCGATCTCTCTTTCAATCTGAGCCGATCGTTCGAAAACCTACAATCTATAAAATGGCCTGTCAATATCATTATTTCTCCTCCTGAAATTATACACTTTTGAGAAGAAACAATCTTTGATATTTTGCTTAGACATTCAACACAACTATACTTGCATTCAAACACAGAAATCTGAGGGCAAGAACACTAAAAAGGAAAAATGGAGAAGAGCAATGGTGTTAATTCGAAAGGGTGAATACATATTTAGTGAGATCAATTCAGTTTGTTAATTATTCATTATGTTTTCAATTTCGTTCTTTATTGTTTGATTTTAGATTAGTTTTGATTTAGATTAGGATTAATATTGTTCTTTCTAGTTGCAGATCTAATTCAATAGATTTAATCTAATGTTACACACATAGCTTTCAAATTCTTTCATCATATCATTCCCTCTTATGGGGGGTAGCATTTATTCATCTACTATTTCTTCATAGATTCCAAGGTTGTTCCAGTTTGTGATTTTTCCAATATTCCTTGGCACCGAGTTTGTTGTTGCTATATCATGATTTCACCCAAGTCCTTCAATGACTCACATATGGTTTCTCTTAAACAAAAGTATCTTTCCTTACTTTCCAGATTCAAGATTCCATTGTTACTCCACCAGTGTTCTTCTAGAGTTTCTTTGCAGTAGGTCATCTCATTGAGAGGAGGTTTTGTCCCACTGGGTTTTCTCCTCTTTCCCATTCATTGCATTTGTACATGGGTACCTAACATGGCCATGTAGCCGAGACCCATTCATGCTTTCATGGACTTATCCTTGCATTATTTGCATGTTTTTTCATTCTCCCTAAATTGCACTTAAGGGGGGGTGTTGGTGTAATTAATTATTTAATTATACTTTTTTAAGTTTACTTAAGTAATAATTAGTTTACTTAATTAATAAGTAAGCTTTATTTAGTTGAACTAATTTTAGTTCAAAATTAGGTTTTAACTTTAGGCTTATGCATACATTGCTTTTATAAAGCAATTCATCTTTTTTAATTTCTTAATTCCTTAAAACAATTCATTTGCACATCTTCATTTCTAAAAGTCTCTGAAGTGTGTCTTGGTGATGCATTAATGAATCCTCCAAAAGTGGATCCATTTTTTACCACATTACTCATAAGCAACAAAATGGAGAAATTGTATGATTGACTCAGGGGTTGCTATTAACATTATGCCAGTAGGATTTATGAAACAACTTGGCATGTGGGTGGACAAAAATGGTGGCAAGTGTTATGCCATGAATAGTAGACCTGTCCCAGTGATAGGAATCATGAAGGATGTAGAAGTGAAGATGGCTTCTTATCCACAAGCAGTATATAATATTGACATAATTGTAATTGGCACACCCCCTCATTTTGGGATGCTTTTGTCAAAACAATGGACTAAAAAAGTAGGAGGAAATGTACAATTTGATCTGTCATATGCCATAATACCAGTAAATGGTGAAGAGGTCAAACTATATAGAGAACCAAGAGTAAATTAGATTGTGGATTATGTTGATCAAAATTAGTTGAATTTCTTTTGTGATGTGGATCTAGGAAGTTTTAGAGTAGAGCCTTCATAGCCTAAATTAGTGAGTACTAATCCAATTAACAAGCATGTTTCCAAGAATAAGCATGGTGTGTGGCGAATGTACTTTGATGGAGCATGCAGTAAAGAAGGCAATGGAATAGGAGTGGTGTTTATTTCACCTGAAGGCACTACATTCAAATACTCATTCTTGT
Organism: Sequoiadendron giganteum; assembly: GCA_007115665.2. Classification (NCBI taxonomy): domain Eukaryota; kingdom Viridiplantae; phylum Streptophyta; class Pinopsida; order Cupressales; family Cupressaceae; genus Sequoiadendron; species Sequoiadendron giganteum. Next base: position 353,233,276 of record CM021107.1, read on the forward strand.
TGGCATTTGAATGCACTAATAACATAGCAGAGTATGAAGCTCTGCTAATTGGGCCGAATATGTCTTTAAAACATAAATTTAAGCTATTGAAAATCTTTGGAGACTCTGAGTTGATCATTTCACAAGTAAGGTCAAAATATGCTACAAAAAACAAAAGGTTGAAACAATACAAAAATGTTGTATGGGACACTATTAAATTGTTCTATGTCTTCTCTATTGAGTGGATAGATAGGTCCAAATACTTAATGGTAGACTTCTTGGCTAATGTAGCTTTGAAAAGAGATGATATCACCCTGGCTGGAGTTTCACAAGTTGAATTCAAAACAAGACCTGCCATCCCATATAACATATATAGTTGGCATGTATTAAATGATAACACTGATCTGATTAAGTTTCTACATTGCATCAATCAATATGAAGCCCAGGAAATTGACTTTAATGCATTTGTGGAGGAAATAGATGGCAAACAAAATGTGTTTGGAAAAGAGGATGTTCAGCTCAAAACCAACAAACTTCCTAAAGGACTTGTAGCACTAGAGAGAGTATTTGATGGAAATGACTGAGCCCTAATGAAGAAAACACCCGTGAAAAAGAGAAATTATTGAAGAGATCAACCTTGGGACTGAATTGGCACCAAAAAGAGTGTACATTGGAAAGAAGATAATCCCAACAATCAAGAAAATGTTGATTGCACTATTAAGAAAATACATGCTTGCATTTGCATGGTCTTATGAGGATCTTAAATCATATAGAGAAGATCTATTCCAACATGAGATTCCATTAAAATCAGGTGCAAAACCATTCAGGTAGAAACAAAGACCCATAAACCCTATTTTAGAACCTAAAATGCATGAAAAACTCATGAAGCTTAGGGAGGGAGGTATTATCAAGCCAATTAGGCATTCATCTTGGGTCTCTAATCTGGTGCTAGTCAGAAATAAAAATGGGGACATAAGGCTTTGTGTAGACTTCATAAACCTGAATGTATCTTCTCTTAAGGATAATTACCCACTTCCAAATATGGAGGTTATGTTACAAAGAGTTACAGGTTGTGAGTTGTTGTCCATGATGGATGGATTTTCAAGTTACAACTAAGTGAAGGTTAAAGAATCAGAACAATGCAACACAACTTTCACTACACCATGGGGAACATATGTTTATGTTAGGATGCCATTTGGACTCACAAATGCTAGTGCAACATTCCAAAGGGCCTTGGATGTTTCCTTTGCTGACCTAATTAATGTAATAATGGTAGTATACCAGGATGATTTAACTACATATTCTAAGAAGGTAGAGGACTATGTGGCTCATCTTGTGAAAATATTTTTGAAGGCATTGAAATATGGCCTTTCCCTTAATCCCAAGAAGTGTCATTTTGTAGTGACAGAAGGAAAGTTATTGGGGCATGGGGCATATAGTCTCTAAAGAAGGGGTAAGGATTGGTCTAGAAAGAGTGAAAGCCATTGACAAGATAACTATACCCAAGATAGTTAAAGCTATCCAATCCTTCTTTTGACAAATTAATTTTATAAGAAGGTTCATATCAATTTTTTTTGAGATAGTAAAACCAATATCAGAAATGCTAAAAAAGGGTGCAAAGATTGATTGGACAACTGAGGCCATAGATACAATCATATCCATCAAATGAGAAATCAAGGAGGCCCTAGTGTTGAAGTCCCCTAATTTTAGAAAGCCTTTTGAAATATTTTTATTTGCATCTTATCACACATTTGCAGCAGTAATGATCCAAAAGAATGATGAAGGGCATGAACAACCAATCTCCTTCAGAAAATCCCTTCAAAATGCAAAATTAAAATATGATATTATGGAGAAACAAGCATATGCATTGCTAAGAGTTGTCAAGGTGTTTAAACCTTATCTTGTAGGAGAAAAAGTAATAGCTTATGTGCCTAATGCTGCAATAAAAGATGTATTCATACAAAATGAAACAACATGACATAGGTGTAGATGGATAAATAGAATCCAGGAGTTTGATATTGAGTTTCAGATCATCAAACTTGTAAGAGGATAGGGACTAGCCAAATTGATGGACAAAACAAATATAGAAGCTACCCAAATATGAAGTGTGAATGATGAAGAAAATATAATCACTAGTATTGAGCATATGCCATGGTACATTGATATTGTGTACTACCTTACAAATTTGAAATGTCGTGAAGGGTTTGATGACAATAAGAAAAAAACACTCAAATTGCAAGCTTCAAAGTATGTATTCATGAAGGGTGACCTCTATTGGAAAAATAGAGATGGTGTTTTGTTGTTGTGCCTAGAGGAAAGTCTAGCAAGGCATGTCCTAAAAGAAATACATGGAGTATATGGAGGGAATTTCTCTACAAAAACCGCTGCACATAAGGTGTTAAGGGTAGGTTACTACTAGCCTAAAGTTTTCAATGATGCTTATAATTATAATAGAAGGTGTGAAGCCTATCCGAATTTTTTTGGGAAATTAAAGTATCAAGGAGCATTGCCTCCGAGACCTTTGCAAATTGAGGGTCCATTTCACCACTGGGGAATTTATTTTAGAGGAGAGATTTCTGAAAAATCTAGTGGAGGGCATAGCTGGATATTGGTAGCCACAGATTACTTCACAAAGTCGGTAGAGGTTGTACCTACCAAACAAGCAACAAGTAGGATTGTGAAAAATTTCCTAATGGAGAATATCATTACTAGATTTGGGGCCCAACAAGAATCATAGCTGATAATGGAATATGCTTTAGGTCAGATGAATTTAAGGAATTTTGTCAATCCTATGGTATAGTGATTTTATATTCTTCACCATATCATCCACAGGCAAATGGACAAGCTAAATCCAACAACAAAATCATACTGAAGATCATAAAAAGGATACTAGATAAAAAGAAAAAAGGCTTGGGATTCCAAGTTGAGATTAGCCCTATGGGTAGATAGGATCACTATGAAGATGCCCATTGTAAAATCACCTTTTGAACTTGTGTATGAGACTCAAGCTAGACTCCCTTTGCATAATTTGTTTCCAGTATGTAATTTTATCTTGCAAGAAGATCTAGAAATTCTTGTGCACATGGAGGAAAGGATGGAAGAATTGATGGAACTTGATGAAGCTAGGAACCAAGCTCAGCAGCACAATAAACATAAGCAACTGCAAATTATATACCTACATGAAAAAAGGGCCAAAAAAAGAAAATTTGAACTAAATGAAATGGTCCTCGTGTGGAATGCTAGAAGTCAAGACAAAGGGAAGCATGGTAAATTTGAAGCTCTATGGCTAGGACCATTTGTCATTGTTGATAAGGGTGGTGAAGATTCATATTATCTTCAAAACATGATAGGAGAAGAACAAGAATCGCTAGTGCATGGACAATCCCTAAAACATTCATTTTATTAATCTTCCATGCACAATAGTCTAGGAGAAGGCCGAGAATTTCCAGTGCATGGAAAATTCTTGAGAAACCTCTTAAAGAAATTCTCTTCCATGCATAGTAGTGTATGATCCCATTCCATTTTCCACCTTTCATAAATTCACCTCCTTCTCCACAAACATATAAATAAGGCACTTGGTCTGCTACCCAAGAGGCCTGGATCTTTGCTATACCCACAAGAGGTATACATCCCCAATCAGAGCTACCGTTGGAGCTCAAAAATATCATATTTTTTCAATAGTCTCCACCCACTCACCTTCCACATATTGAAAAACTTTCCCCACATTAATTTTGTGACAATACAAATTGTTGAGATTTGTGTGACTAGATCCATTTTTTTTTTTTGGATTTTTCCCTAAAATTCTTCTTTCCTCTTCATTGCCATTTGTAATTTCATCATCCAGCTCCATTGTCAATCCCTACCAAGATAAAATATAGTAGAGTTGCTTCTCATGTCATTAATGTTTAATATATGTTTGTAAAAATATTGTAGGATCCTTCATTTAAATGTTTCCCACAATATTAGGGAGACATGAGCTAGGTCACGATGATCAAAAGGCCCCAGAGATAATGAAACTACATAATTGGGAGGACAATAATTATTGTCTCACTGATGAAAGCATATCGGCATGAGTAAAGCAGTCCAAGAAAAATTTGAAAGTCATGTTGAGCTCAAAATTCACATCGATAGAAGCCCTAACGGTGAAAAACACATATACTCCTACAAATAAAATTGAAGGATTGTTATATCAGGGAGACATCTATTATCGATTGGAATCCCTCGGATCTCACCGATCTAAAGAGCCACACCGATGAAGGGAGTTTTGGGGAGAGTCTTACCAATCTATCTGAATGAATAAAGTGATGGAAAATATATATTGCAGAGACATGTATGATCAGATTCAACCCCTCAAATCTCTCCGATGATGAAATTCATACCAATGAGAATAATCTCTGGGAAAGTCACACCGACCTTTCTTAGTTAACAAAGCATGTAAATGAAACACGTCAGTAAGATCAAAACAAATCGGTAGAGCATCTTATTTTCTTGGTGATGGGTCATGTCAACCCGGTGGTGATAAAGGATGGCTTATACTCATCAGAAAGACATTGGTCGATGGCTAAGGGAACTTCTAGTAAACTAGACCATTCTGAAGTAGGTGTAATTTTTAATTTCTCTCATCGAAATAATGTAAACTAAAGAACAATAGAAAGGGCCATTGCATAGTATAGGTAAAATTATTGAATGGTCTTTCCTATATAGTAAAAGAACTAAAGGATATATCCAATCAAAGAGACATTTGGTTATGTCTTGTCGATCGATCATAAGTGTATAAACAAAATATGGCACCAAATGAAATACACAAATCGGCTTGATATTAGAAGAAGTCCCATCAATGCCAAACTATCATATTGATCTGACATTTTTAATTTCAAAGAGACCCGCTGCATTCAATACAAGTAGTGGACATAAATTTCCACACAAACATGCTTTATATGAACAATTCTACTCATAAAAATAATTAAACGAGAAGAATTTTCATGAGTCGCAACAGGAAGAACGAGAGGACAAATGGGAACCAGGAGATTCGATGAACTCTGAAATATACAAGTAAGCACTTGAAGCCTTCTGCAATTGATAATCTGAATTCAATTTTTCTATCTTGAGGAAATTAAAATGGAAAATCCAAAATCCAAGGGTAGAAAATAACAGGGTGAGGGTAGTCAAAGGAGAAGCAAGAAAAAACAAATTGAAATAGGGTATGAGCCAAAATTAACAGAAAGGAAGTTCAACCAAGACCTCATTGATTAATTGTTGGGGTCCAGACCAAGGGCTAGGAGGTCCACACAATTGAGGGATGATGTAGAAAATTTTGAGGACAAATATAAACATATAGGAGATACTTGGACTATGTTTAGGGTATATGAGTACTTTATGTCCCATTATCATTGAAGAAATTAGTTTGAACCAGTATGCAATCCGTCGAACTTTGATTTGAGAAATTAGTCATCCCAAATGTATTTGTAAATGTGGAATAGGTCAAAATTTTGGCTAAACATTACAACCTCAGCCTAAAGGCTATCGGTGATATAAAAAAGAAGCCATTTATATATGTGTCTAAGACTATGATTTCAAAGGTTTTTAACCTAAGTGGAACTTATGATGAGCCAATTGTATACAAAGATTTGGGAAGGGAATATTGGAGAATGGACACAACCTACAAAGGGTGGAGATTTCCATTGCATAGACCTAGAAAATATGGAAACCTTGTCCCACTTGAAGATAATGACAAACCTCCTTTTCATGTTGATTTATTTGAAACTTTACTTGAAGCACACATATCTCTTAGTGTGCCAGATATTGGAAACTGAGGCCTCTAAATTCATGTCAATAGGGGTAATGGTGATTGCAATAGATGTTCAATTTCGTAATGCCAAACCATTTGATTACGCCTCTTACATCACCAAGGAGATTGACTCAAGGTTGATGGAAATAAAAAATGGGTCTCCCACATTGCATTTAAAATAGTATTATATTCTTATGCATTTGATATTATACTATGGTCAAGAGATAGGAATGTGGACGAAAGAACTGAAAATTACAAGATCTGATAAGGAGGGCCAGTCATTTCCAATACAACTATGGACTGCTATTTGGGACAACGGGTTCTTAAATTCTAGCTATGTTCTTTTTGAGGAGCACTTTGTTAAAACATTGTATAGATTCTTTAATTACCCCTGTGATTATTCCTTAACTAATGAGATCAAAGGATTCTTGAGACCCAAAATTTTTGATGGACCCACAATTGTGGGACATGATTTCCTAGTGACTGGTATTGTTGTGTTGATGCCACGATGATCAGAGTATATGGTTTTGAGGATACACCCTTTCTTTTACCAAAAATAGTGCCAAACAGAGTTGCGTACTTGGAAATTGTTAGGCAGATGGACTACTTGAGTTTGATGAATTTAAGTGCTTATGAAAAACAATCATTCATGCCAAGCACATTGTGCTTTGGGGATTTTACTGTGCTATCAAAGGAAGGGTATGATTCAATCCTAGATAAACTAACACGGTTCAATTTGAAAAGTGCTACACCTAGAAAGGGATTTGATCCTAAAGGATACATCGATGCTGCTAGAAAGAAAGTGAATTTGGGTAGATATGAACATATACCTTACCCAAAAGATGATATAATTATAAATACTGAGGAAAGGGAGGTTGAATTAGCCATTGATGAGTACAACAAGAATATTGAGCAACAACTAAAGGAAATAGAAGAGGTATAAATTCTATCTTTTGGAAGTGAATAAGCCACTAGTGAAAGAGAACGTAAAGGTCAAAATGAAAAGATCTCTAAAACAAGAATTGAAGAGTACCAACCTTCCAGTAGAGAACAAGAAATCGATGAAATTTTTGATGCTGATACAAGGCAATTGGCCTATAGATCCTTTTTTCTAATAATGAGTCGATAAAATCACCTAAGTTCATATCATTCTTGTACAAACAAAAGCAGAAAGCAATAAGAGACTCTGCCACAAGTGTAACACCAAGCAATGAGACCCAATTGTTGAGCACTTTGAGGCTATATGTGGGTAATGAGATAAAATATATGACCCCGAAAAGGGGAAGGAAATTTTTTTAAGAATTTGGTGTAATGATCTTTCCTGGTTTGGATTTGAATTCAGCTCTTGTTTTTGATAGTTTTTTGTAGAATAATACTACTACTCACAAACTCAGCCCTGAAGGAGTCACCAAAGTGTACACAAGATTGAAATATAATCCTGATGAGAATTCTCTCATGATTTTGGCTTTGTATCCTCCACACAAGAAGTCAATATTTATTGACACTGGAAAAGCATTCAGACATGTGATGACACTGAAAGTGGGTGAAGTTGATCTTGTAGCTATGGCTAGAATTGGCATCAATGTGGCCAAATTGAATAAAGATAAAATTCAAATGTTGATAAAAGAGAGGGATATGTACAAAACCAATAATGAAATAATTCTAAGAGAAAATAAATTTCTAAAGGACACTAAGTTGTTAACACAAGGGGAGAGCTCTCATTCAAAAGGAAAGTAAGAGGAAGCACAAGTGGCCAAGGAAAAATATGATGCACTCTCTACATTATTAAAGAAAAGGAACACTAACTTGATGATTTGGATAAGCAAGTTGTGGGGAACTCATTCCTAGAGTTATGTTGCAGTTCAAGAGCATAAAACGATGAGTGAACGAATTCAGGAGAATATCCAAGTGCAAAAGAAATATCCTTCTGACAATGGCAGCATCATAGTTGCTAAGGATATCCTTAGGAAACACAAGGAGTATTATGATGAGCTTCAAGCAGATACAAAGGAACTCATTGATGTTGCAAAGGAGGGAGTTCTTGTGTTGTTCAAAGAGGGTGGTGAGCTAAAGGATAGGAATGGGTGGATAGAGGAGTGTAGGTCTCTATTGCAGGGAGCCTTGGAAGCAACCAAGAATGAGGAATTGCATATAGGTGTGATGTGTGAACACTTAGAGAAGATGGTGATCATGGAGATAGGTGCAAGGAATGTTTTTGAAGATGTTGATACTCATGGGAGGTAGGATTACTTGGACCATATGACAAAAGTTCACGTGTGGCTCACTAGAGCCTAATGTTTTATGTTTAATTATTGTTAATTTCAAAATACTTTTATGAAGAGGCATTTCCCCTTCAAGATATTGATAATTGTGTTGAACTCGTGATGATTGAAAATATCATCACTAGACTTTTATTTTTAGAGTAGGCATAGTAAGAAGATAAATTGTAGAATCTTGCTTATATATTCAAGACTTTTCTCATAATGCATACTATTTGAAGAGATATATAATGGAGAAGAATATTTAATTTTGTGGCTCAATATTGGTGTCTATTGTTTTTTGAATTAAGAAATTATCTAGATATCTCCACATTGTTATTTCTTTGTTATTTGAATCTGTGTATCCAATTTCATATTTTAGTTTCATCAAGATACACTTATTTTTGTGTGATCAATTCAATTGGTTTCTATTAAATAATTAAAATCAATTTGATTGATTACAGTAGCTTGGAAGTAACATTTGGATCAGTAACAAGAGTTGGGTAATTGATAAGGTTGTCAAGCTATCTCCACATTAATGTTGTCTTTTTATTCAAATTAAGAATCTACTTCATTTGTTAATACACATTTGATGTCATTATGTGGTTATTTTAATTGGTTCCTTCAAGGAAGGATGAAAATCCTTTTAATAAATCACAGTAACTTGATAAGGTCAATTAGATCAATAAAAAGAGTCTTCTAGTCACATTCTTGCGCATTTATACAAGGTATAAACAAAATTTGGTGCCAAACAATTAGAATTATAACCAATACCAGCCACCTATTATAGAGCTTTTTGGACTCTATATAGCCAACAAAGCATTGGTCTTTCTATTCAATCATATATAATTCACTTTAGGAACTTTAGAAAGTATTCATTTCCAAATAACTATATTTGTTAACTGAATATATTTATATACCTTGATATTTCTTATACAATTTATACCAAATTAGCCATGACATCTACTTTACTTTACATTACCACCATAAGTATATTTCATTAGTTAAGAGTAACATAGATTTCAAATCTCATTCGTTAGTAAGGTCAACCCACCTAGGTCTAGCAAAGCCTAAAGAGTAGGGAGTTTTCAACCTAATAGGTTAATTTCGTTCATTGGTTCAGAAGCATTGCAAGTCTGATCATAGAGCCTGAAATCCTCTTAGGATTTGTAACCTGCATTTTTGAGATCCAACAGATTAGATGATGTTGATTGACCTCATGATAGGTGACGATCAATAATAGATGCTCGTGAGATTTTATCAAAGTCTCACTAGAGCTGATTATATTAATAGGTTGATTGATGTTTGATTGATTGACTAATTTGCAATATGTTATGATGATAGGAGCCTTCGTCAGTCTTGATGTCATAGGAGCATTTCTCGAGGACCTAAGATTTGATTCAACATTTAGATCAGGTTGATCTAAATATGATTGGACATTGTGGGTTGACTTCATTGATAGATATGCCCCAACATAGGATTAACAAGGGATTCTTGACCGCTTTGGCAGAGAGGTGGCACAGTCACCACAACACTTTTCACTTACCCACTGGCGAGATGATAGAGACACCAAAGGACGCTTACCAAATTATGAGGATTCCTTTTTTTTGGTGATTTAGTTGTGTATGATTCGGCTGATCAGGGAGGGACTGATGCCATGAGGAGAGTCTTCGAGGATGATCAAATTTGCAGTTAGGAGATTCTATGGTGGGATATGGTTGATGCATATGCTACATTTCCATGTGTGCTTGTTGGGTTCATTGGTGGATTCTTATGCCTCAACCGTAAGTCAAAGGGAATTTTAGTTGGATGGGGCTAGACACTAGAGAGCATGATCACACAACAAACTCGATATGCATGGTGATCCTACATACTCACTCATTTGTACCATGGTCTTCATTAGGTGGTCTACCTTAGAGCATCTAGTCTATTAGTTGGAGTTACATTGTTACAAATATGGGCATGGGAACACATAGTTGTCACTCGACCCATTATAGAGAGACATTGACCAACTAGGAGGCCCTAGATTCATGGATACACAGGTCCAGTTGTCTATCATAATCTGGGAAAACTAGAGTACTGGTGGAGAGTTCTAGATGATCTGTATATCGTGCCATGGAGGCCCTATCTTGACTATGAGTAGTGGTCAGAGGATGATACTGTGACGCCCTATGTGTGCATAGCCAGATATTTGATCAAGAGGACAAAATTCATCATTGAGAGATTCCTTCTAGGGAGAGTGCATTGACAATATGAGAGAGTACAAGGTATACCACAAGGTGTTGCTCATTATGCACAAAGATGACTAACATTCTAGAGTGGGGGCCTATTTTATCATATGATGCAACATGATAGGAGTACTATGGATCCTAGATGAGATTGTGTCATTATTGGATGCTAATGAGAGGGCACCACCATGTGCACCTAGTTGGAGGAGAGGAAAAGGAGATGATAAGGAGGAGGAGGGAGAGAGCACTGATGAGGGTGGAGATGGGGATGGTGGAGATGGTGGTGGTGGTGGGGATGGTGGTGGAGATGGTGATGGAGGTGGTGATGGAGGTAGAGATGGTGGTGGTGTCGGTGGTGGTAGAGTAGTGCTATATTTATGATATTTTATGGTACCTCAAAGGAGGAGATCACTAGTGGTTGCGACGCAGCAGAAGGTTTGGATTCGGCTACCCTCGCAGTAGCATTAGACATGGATAGATGCTTTACAGGTTTAGGCTCAGACACTGCAAGGTCAGCTAGCACAAGTACAGGCTTTTTGGGCACATGCACAAGGATAGATAGCCACCTTGACAACTAAGAGATACAGCGAGACAATGACGATAGCAGGCAGAGGCCTTGGCTGACATGATGTAGAGTGGTCGAGGGTACCACCAGAGGTGATATGCTCAAAGAGGTCACTTGGGTCACTAGAGAGGCTGAGTACTATCGGGGTCAGTATCATCAGTTATTGCTTGCAGAGCAAAGGGTTATCTATGCACATTCCTGGTCAGGTAGGAGTCAGTCTCGTACTACCAACATGGGTGTGATTGCAACCACCGCACAGTAATCCACCAGGCAGGGATTCGAGTATAGGTCCATCAGGTGCAAGTACATCAGGTGGTTTAGCAAGAGGCTCAGAGAGGAAAACAATGTCTAGGGGGGCACCACATAGCTCCATTTGCTCATATTTGATGTACTTTCAGGCATTTGTATACTCTAATTTAGTTGAGACATTATGATACACTGCCACATTTTTTATGTTGTATTTCCCTACATGTTTGGACATCCTTGTACACATGACATTATTATTTTGAGATTTATATGATATACAACGATAATGGTTGATCTATATGTGTTTATATATATATATATATATATATATATATGTTTATATTGGATGCCTATGATGGATGCATTTGATTTCTATGTTATGATTCTTATCTAATGTTTATGTGTTGCTTATATGATTATGACATGATTATGTATGGATACCATGATGATATGATAATGTATAGATCATGATTCTAAATGTTTCATCGATGATGTTTTATGCTATGAGATGGATGAAAATTAAATGTGATACAATTTATTTTTGTATTTTCTTGATGCAAAAATATGATATTGCTACACTATATGAGATGAATTTAATTATGCAAATGAAATGTGATGCAATGCACTTCTTTTTTGTTTTCTAATGAAAATATTATGATGCAATGTATGGATGGATGTATGATATGAAAATGATTATGCAACTATATGAGAATGATATGTTTTTGCTAATGTCAAGTATACTCAATCCATTTAATGATTGAGATAACATCATTTGAAAATTGTTTCAGCCTTGGAAAATCTCAAAATACAGATGTAGAACTAACATGGGTGCCATCCAATCTACCATGCGTATCTAAATATGCAAGGTTTTCATCATAGCAACCGATTTGTCATTCCTTTTATCATCATTGAGCCTTTTAAAATGTTGAAAGTGAGTATAAGCATCGATGGTATAATTGGACCATGATGGGCTGAGTACTACTTCCATGATTTTTTATATTGCAAGTTAACACAAGAATCTAGGCATAATCAAACCAAGATGACCTGAGCATTCCTCATGTAAATAGACAACATTTAATCATTTTCCTATGTAAATTTAGAATGTCATCAATGATACTTTGTAGAGCATGTCCCACAACAATTTGCACAGTAGCAATTGTAGACACCAAAAATTGGTCTTGGCCTACGACACCATTTTCAACATAATTCTCATTCTCATGGTCATGATGTTAAATATTTAATTATTTTTTAAAGTCACCTATCCTCTATTATTTAAATAACTTTAATAATTTAATTAATTCACCTTACCTTTATTTCAAACTTGATTAATTAAATAAATGTTATTTATTTAATTGCGTCGCTAATTTATTAATCATCTTCCTAAAATTAAATAAATTGTTATTTAATCTACCCTCATCACATTTTTTACTATAATTATATAATCAGTTCAAATTATTTAATTATTCTTTAACTTTTTCTCTAGTCAATTAAATAAATCTTTATTTATTTAATTTAATCTCTGAATTTCAAATGTTGAATTAAATAACCATTTAATTCATAAAAAGAATTATTCTTGGCATATTCCTTCATGTTTAGATAATCACTTAGTTATGTAATTAGTCATTTACCTCTTGAGTTTCATTTACCACTTAAGTCAAGATTTAATTAAATCAATTAGTTATCTCTTGATTTAATATCTGATTGTTTCTGAAAAAACACTTTTTGTCTTAATCAATGAGTTATCTAGCCTTATTCTTCTGCATGCAAACTTTTATTAATTAAATAAATTTATTTATTTAATTCGTTCATTCATGCATTCGAACAAACTGTTTCAATATTTATCTTACATGCAACCTTTACTCTTCTGAATTTCAAACAGTCTCGACTAAAGATTATATTATTATTTAATTTAATCTCCATCTGTTATTCTTTTTCACTCACATTATTACTGACACTAAATCTCTATCGCATGTCATCCTTTAATCTTAGTCGTCAATTTTTCTTTGAATCTGAGCCAATCATTCGAAAATCAATTTTCTATAAATTGGCTTGACCTTTGTCATTATTCCTCCTCCCAAAATCTTTATACTTTTAGGAAGTGACTTTAAGAATCTTTGATATTTTGCTAAATCATTTTCAATAGGCCATATTTACATACTTGAGAAATTTGAGGGCAATTATTATACAATGTCAAAATGGAGAAGTGCAATAAAGGTGATTCATGGAATGGATAAAGAATTTGGTGAGATTGTTCTTTTATTTGTATTTATGCTTTAATTTCCATTGTTCTTGGTTGTTAGCGTAGGTCAGATTTGAGTTTTATTGCATTAGTATTTTCTTAATCTTACATTTATGTTTTTCCTTAGTGTTACATTGGTGAACCCAACATGAAAACACCATCTTCGAAAAAAATTGTATTGAATTTTACAGGTACAGGTATGACAAGATGCATTTTCTACACAAAACAACGCAATTAATACTTTGAGTCACATATGAATTTTTGTCATGCATGTGCCTTTCTACGACACATTTGACTGGTAAATAATTTTCCAAAATTCTATGTTTAAAATTTTAATTTGCAACTTTATTACAACTAAATTTTGATTTTGTAGTGTGTGTTCTTGAGGAGTTAACATAGTGATTGCAGGATATTTCATAGAAGAAAATTATTCAAACCCTTTTGTAGGACAATTTGACGAAGACAAAAATATTAAACTATTAATGATTTATTTTGCAGAACCTTTGTTGAAGGTAATTTTGAAAACTACTAACGATTTTTTTTGTAGAACCTAAATCAAAGATAATTGTGAAACAAATTGTTTGAGTAGATTAGAAAATTGTCATTTGGGATTAAAATTAATCATTGTCTACTGTGTTTGGTGCATTTTCACATTTGTTAGATTAGAACTTGATTCAATAAAAAAAGTATCCACTCCCCTTGTGCATTCATGTGACCCTGGGTATAAGAGAAACTGTTATTGACTCTAGAATTTGGGCCTGCTTTGCTAGGAAAAAGTACTCACCCCAAAGCAACTCATAACCGGTGATGAGTTAAAGCTAAGCTACTCCCGATCGGTATACAAATTTGTAATACTAAGGAAAAATCAGCGTTAATAGGTGTAGATGTGTTATACAGACAATTTTATCTTGCCTCATGTATAGCCACCTAAATGGGTTCCCTTACTAAAAAGACAAATTGTTTATAGAATAAACAAAAACCCCTATTTGTTGGTGCAAGAGGTCAAACCTCTAAAGTCATCTCACATTCATGCAGTTCTTAGTAGAGATGAAATTTTTTCCATGGGAGAGTCATGGGAACTGAAGCTTGGCTGACCCAAGAAGTGTGTGTCATGTAAGGGGTAGCTAGTGTGGTCAAGTTTCTAGTCATCCACTTTAAATAAGCACAGTTGGGGAAACCCAAGTGAGAATTCAGCAAGTATTTTCATTGCCAGCCTTAAGGTTGTACTTTTTTTCTTGAATTATACACATTCATATTCATCAAACCTATAACACTTTATTTTCTGATTGTCTATATTTTCAAAAATTTGATCACAAACAAAGTCAGCCAAAACTGTAATTAACCAGAAAATCACAACTATCAAACTAAGTCACATTTTTCAACTATAAAACCACAACTGTCAAACTGAGTCACATCTATTAACTAGAAACTCCCAACTCTCAAAACTAAGTCCAATCTTTCATTTACAAGAAAAATCTAGTCGCATATGCTTAACAGTTAGTTGCATCTATCATAGTGAGCCACATCTATCAATTTTAAAACCGCAAACAATATCTCGAGTTGCATGTGTCTAGTCTGTTAATACCTCTGATATTAGAAAATTACCTTGCATATCCTAGAATAGGATAAATTTCCATACTTTGGACAAACCCTTGGTTCAATGAGCATTGTCAGTGAGCCTAGTCACATGTCAAAATATCTTTTTTCCTACACATGAATCCTTCTAGCTCATTAGTCTAGTTTGGGATCTCACCTTATCTTTTGGTCCTAGTCCTACAAAGGTTCCTTGAAAAAATTAAATTGTAGCCTTGGTTAAACTATAGGTGGTATGTAACCTCCTTTTAGAATCATTGAGAATTTATTTCCTTGGAAGTTTGCTTAGAATTTTTTCATACATAGACACTATCATCCTAGCATAACATCATTTTAGACATTCCTTATTTTCTAGAAAATACCAAAAAAATAGCTACATTCATTCATTATATCCAAAAATCCCAAAAACATATATATAGTTTTGCATCACCCCATTTTGAGAAACATCTTTCATGGTCAAAACAAGGTCTAAAAAGGAAAAAAGAGAAATGGTCGATCCACAAGACTTCATCAATCCCTTCTTGAACATACCATCAAGGACAACAAGACTTCACAAATCCTTGCTCAAAAAATTTGTCACTAGAGACACACATGGACAGATTTTTGTAGAAGACATAGACGTCATTGTCCAAGATCCTGAATTTGCATCTTTTGTAGATGAGTGTTTGGAAAATGATCCTCAAAGATATCTAGAAAAAAATTTAGTAGAAGGTGCCACATTACCTCCAGAATTTGACATCCACACATTGAAAACTTCATCTACTCAAGGGAGAAAAACCATGACATCAAGTGTCTCTATTCCTCAAATAACTGCAGCTATACCATCTGGAATACCTACTCAAACTACCACAACAGTACACATGATACCATTTGGTACATCGAGCATGACAAAAGGCCTTAGTTTTACTACATGATCATCATCATCAAACCCCTTTGGCACAAATACTATAAGTAAAAGGACCCGAATTGGCATAAACATGATAGAGGCTATACCACATATCAACACTACTACTATCATTCCACAAATAGAGGTTTATACAAACATGAAACATACCTACACCGAATCAGAATTCATCACAAAATATTACATTTCAAAACACTTACATCGATCCTAACAACATAGCCAACATGTCTTTGACATAGATAGATGTTCTGCAAATGCAATCCCTCTAACAGCAAATGGAGAACATGTCAATGTCAGGCAAACGAACCATTTCAGCACAATATTTATGTCCATGTCCCTTTGACAAAGCATTATACATGACACCCTTCCAACATGAATATATTATACCAAATATTCCTAAATATAATGGGAATAAAATCCTTTGGAACATATAAGGGAATTTTCCACAACATGCATGGACATCTCATATGACCCCATGTACCTTATTAGACTTTTTCCATGAACCCTCATTGGGATAGCATTAGAATGGTTCTCTAAACTTCCATACGACATAAAATCATGGGGTGAATTGGCTGAAAATTTTGTGGAACAATTTTCTTTTAACATTGATAATGAAATCGTGATAGCTACCTTATGTCACACTATGCAAGAAGAAGGAGAAAACTTCATAACCTTCTTGCAAAGATGGAGGAGTTTAGCTAGTCGATGTCTAGTTGAGATACCAAAGAAACAAAAGGTCACAATATTCCTTGTAAATCTTAATCCAAAACTAAGAAGTGACTTAAGAGTACATTGTTGTACTTCTTTTATGGATTTAGTACAAAAAGGCATTATACTCAAGAAATCCCTTATTAAAAAAGGTGAAATTAAGATGCTAGGTAGGAATCCAATTGTTCAACACAAAAATTCCCCTAACGGCAGAAACAAATTTTGGTCCAAAAACAAAAATGTAACTAATGATGGTATTGTTCAGCTAAGATCCTACACATAGGACCAATCATTAATTTTAGAGGACACAACCCCTCTCATGACATACCCAACAGTGTTGATCAAACTGCCAACTTTGTCCAAAACACACAACAACAACAACCACAGAGGAGGTTTCCAAAACATGAGTTTACCCCTTTAGGGGAACCAATCAAGTCAGTCTTCAAACATAAACTCATACAAACTCAAGAGCAAAAACAGTAGGATCTTGGCCAATTTAAACCCTCTTGGTGGGATGACAACGTTTTTTGTGATTACCATCAAACTGAGGGACATAGTCTACAAAAATGCAGACAATTGAAGAACATTATCCAAGATTTTGTTGAAAATAGAACCATAGAATTCAATGGGAAAAAACATACCACAAATAATGACCACAAGGTCTTCACTGATCTAGTACATGACCATGGGAAAGGAAAGGCCTCCAGTTCAGCAAATAAGACTAATACCTTGGCCAATTATGTTGGACATTGAGGTTGTGTTGCTGATATATGGTTTTCATTGATGCCAACACTATTAGAATTAATGATTCTGAAGGTTGTATATGTCAAGGATATTGAGAAAATTTTAATAAATATATTGCAGACATCCAGTGAAGTTCAGAAGGTCAGAGTGATGAATTTTTTTGTACGTTGATGATTAGAAGGTGCACATTAAATGGTTTGTTGCTGAGTCTATCTAGTATGTTGTCTAAAATTTTTAAAGGTGCACATCAAGAATTGAGGAAGATATGAAGTTCTGTATTCCTATAGTTATTCAGTTATTGTACCAGGTGTTTCTAGAATATGAGATTGCAATTCTGGTGAATTGAGTTGTTGCGTATGTTTCTGAGATGTTAAGTGATGTTTCTAAATTGTGCTCTATTAGAGTGGTATGTCCACATTGATTAGCTTGCTCGTGATTGAATATTTTTCCTTGAGTGTTTAAGGTTTTCATGTTCTTGGCCAACATGATGGTGGTAGCATGTTGCGAATCCTTATGGATTAATCTTGTATTGTTTGGGGTGTTCGAGGATATTGGTTTAGGTCCTCACCATGTTGTGACCAACTTAGGTTGGTGCGCATTAAGATTTGTTCATTTATTGAGGCCGACGGTTGTAATTTACTCTTTATTTGTGACCGATAGAGTTGTTGAGTTAAATCCATATAGGAGATATATAAGAGCGATAGTTTACTAATTTTAAATAATGCTTGGTGAATGTATGTGATGTATATGCAAGATTTGTGTGAATAAAGATCAGATCATTCGAGTACAGAGAAAAGTGTGAAGGATATTGAGCAAAGTTTGAAAAAAAAATTATGTGCCTAATCAGAACTATAATCAAGCTTTTGTAGAAGCTAATTTCTTAGATCAACCTCATTAGATGGATTTAATTTGATTGCTTTATGTAAGGCAGTGAGCCTTCCCTTTGACCAGTGAGCTCTATGCAGTGTTTCTGAATGCATGTGCATTCCCTATTTATTTCTTTCATTATAATTCTAACAAGGAATAACCTTTTGGAATAACATCCACCGTGGGTTTTCCCCTAAATGGGTTTCCACATATAAAAATATTGGTGTTCATGTGCCTTTGATGTAATTTTTATATATGCTTGCACTATTAATTATCAGATCTGAGATTAAAATTTTGTTAAGGTTGAATAAGATTAATTTATGTAACAATTGATTCACCCCCCTCTCAGTTGCCTATCCTTGTTTTCCCAACAATTGGTATCAGAGCTAGTTTCTCTCAAAAATTCTAACAGCTTGAGGTGATCTGAGATGGCATCATATAAGAAGGATAGTCCTAGATTCGATGGTACAAACTACTCTCTTTGGAAATTTGGAATGGAGTGTCATGTGAAGTGCATTGGTGAGCCTTTCTGGAAGATTACAAAGAATGCATATACAATTCCTCATAATGGTTCCTCTACTACTCACTAGATCAAAGAAGCATAAACTAATACCAAGGCTATAGAAGCATTGCTAAGTGCTTTGATAGATTCAAACATGACAAATGTAATAGGTTGGAAGACTGCAAATGAGATCTGGAAAAAGTTGGAAACATTGTATGAAGGAGATGCACTACTAAAAGTTGCTAAGTTTTAAAGTTTGAAAGGCAAGTGGGAGAACATGAATATGAGTAAAGATAAAAATATCTTTTATTTCTCGCAAAAGGTAAATGAATTAGTGATGGAAATTAGGTGTGTTGGTGGAACCTTGTAAGAAGATGAGATTGTGGCTAAAATACTTAGATTAGTGCCTACTTCTTACAAAAAAAAAGCTCATGCTATTGAAGAGCTCGGGACAGTAACAAATGTGACAAGAGACATGTTGATTGGAAAACTTGCTACCTTTGAGTTGAGAGAATTTGGTGAACCTTCTCCTAAGATAGATTCTACATTTAAAGCTACTATATCAAGAAAAATCCAACAAAGATATGATCCAGGAGAGAGTTCCAAGAAAACATTCACGTATGAACAAGAGATGAAACTTATTGAAGATGAAGAAAGAGAGCTAGAAGAACTGGAAGAATGATTGTGAAAAGAGAAGCCAGAGGGAAAGGTAAGTACAAAGGAAATATTCCTATTAAATGTTTATCTTGCAGTAAGATAGGTCATTTTGTATCAAGATGTCCTGAAAGAGTCTCTAAGTACAAACTTGATAAGACTAGATTTCAAAATAAATGTTATTATGTTGAAGGAGTTAACGATGATGAATTTGATAAAGAAACTGGGAATGAAGATGAATGGGTATTCATTGCTATCAAGGAAAATGGTTCGGTGTCCACTAAATCAGCTGGTAATCAGAATATTGAGAAAGCTCTTGCAACCAGAATTGATGAGAAGGATGAATGGTTGATCGATAGCGAATGCTCACATCATATGATTGGTGATAAAAGGAATTTTCTAAGCTTGGAAAAGTATGATGGTTGTGCTGTAAGATTTGGAGATAACAATGCTGTTGTGATTTGTGGTAGAGGCACTATTTCTCTTGGTGGAAAATCCAATACTGATGATGTTATTTATGTCGAAGGATTGAAGCATAATCTGTTGAGTGTTGGAAAAATGTTTGAGAAAGGTTACAATATTCAATTCAAAGATGGTAAGTGCAGGATATTGGGAAGCTCGGGAAATGTGATTGCTTCAGGTACAAAGACAAGAGGTAATATTTTTCACTTGAATGTTGCTAGTGAATGTTGTTTGGTTGCTCAAGTTGATGTAAGCTGGTTATGGAATAGAAGGTTTTGTCATGTGAATTTTGATAACATTGTCAAAATAAGCTCCACACAAGCAGTCAGAGATCTACCTAAGTTAGTGAGGCCTACTAACAATATATGCAAGGAATGTCAAATGCGAAAGTAGACAATAATTTCATTTTAGAGAAAACAACATCATTCCAATGGAGTACTAGATTTGGTACACACTGATCTATGTGGTCCATCCAGAATCATAAGTATACAAGGAGAAAGTTACTTTATGTTGCTTATTGATGATTATTCTAGAATGGTATGGGTTGCTTTCTTAAGAGAAAAACATGAGGCACTAGAGAAATTCAAAATGTTTAAAGCTATGGCAGAGAATGACACCATTTTGACGATAAAATGTTTGAGATCAAACAGAGGTGCTGAATTCACTTCCCAGGAGTTCAATTCATTTTGTAAAGAGAATGGAATAAAAAGATAGTTATCTGCTCCCTGGACCCCACAACAGAACGAAGTTGTTGAGAGAAAGAATAGAACAGTTTTAGATGTTGATAGAACTATGATGTTGGAAGGTAATGTTCCTCATATTTACTGGAGAGAAGTTATAAGCACTATTGTGTATACTATCAACCAGGTGAATGTCAATGGTAATTCTGGTAAGACTCTTTTTGAACTATGGTTTGGTTATAAGCCTACTATTAAATATTTCAAAATATTTGGTAGTAGATGTTATATCAAAAGAGATGAAGATATAGGAAATTTTTAAGCATGTAAAGATGAATATTGGATGGAAGCAATGAAGGAAGAGCTGATGTAGATAAAGAAAAATGATACATGGATTCTTGTTCCTAGACCTCAAGAAAAAAATGCGATTGGAACCAAATGGGTCTTTCCGAATAAGTTGAATGAACAAGGTGAAGTGATTAGGAATAAAGAAATACTAGTATGTAAAGAATATTCACATATGTAAGGTATTTATTTTGAAGAAACTTTTGCCCCTATTGCTAGAATTGAAGCTGTAAGATTATTTATTTCTTATGTTACTTTCAAGAACTACAATGTATATCAAATGGATGTGAAGTAAGCATTTCTAAATGGTGAGTTAGAAGAAGAATTTTATGTTGAGAAACCAGATGGATTTCAATTGATTGATGTAAAGGACATGGTCTGTTAGTTGAACAAAGTACTATATGGACTCAAACAAGCCCCTAGAGCTTGGTATGCAAGACTAGATAAATACTTGTTGAAGCTTGGATTCAATAAAGGTACTTCTAATAGAAATCTATATTTCAAGCTGGATCAGGATAAAGAATTGATCATTGAAGTATTTTTTGATGACATTATTTTTGAAGGTGATGATAACTTATGTATGAAATTTTCTGATGAAATGAAAAGTGAATTTGAAATGTCAATGATAGGAGAACTGAAATTCTTTGTAGGATTGGAAATTACTTAGTTAAATGATGGAATATTTATATCTCAGTCCAAGTATGTGAGAGAGTTACTAAAAAAGTTTGGAATGGAAGATTGAAAGCCAGTGGGTAGACCCATGGTAACTGGATTCAAATTATCTTAGAATGATGATTCTCCTAAGGCTAATAAAACAAGATATAGGTCAATGATTGGTGGATTTCTATATTTGACTCAAACAAGACCAGACATTATGAATGTTGTGTGCATGGTTGCTAGATATCAAGTTGATCCAAAGGAATCACATGTGACTACAATAAAAAGAGTTTTCAGATACCTGAAAGGAGTAGTTGACTTTCGGTTATGGTATCCAAAGGATGATGATCTTACTCTGAATTCCTTTACAAATGTATGTTGGGCAGGAGATGTAAATGATAGGAAAAGCACAAGTGGTAGTGTGTTCTTCTTGGGAAAGAAGTTGGCGTCTTGGCTAAGTAAAAAGTAGAATTCCATTTCTCTATCTACTGCTGAGGCAAAATATATTGTTGTTGCAAACAATTGTACTCAAGTGTCGTGGATGAAACAGATACTAAGAGACATCAAAATTGAGTATGATGAGTCAATTTCTATATTTGGTGACAATTCAAGTGCCATAAACATTTCTAAGAATCTAGTGCTACACTCAAAGAAAAAACATATATCTATCAAGTATCACTTTTTGAGAGACAAAGTGAGTAATAAAGAAGTCATATTGGAATATGTGTCTACAAAGGAACAAATTGTAGATATCTTTACTAAACTGTTGCCTAAGGATACTTTTCAATATCTTAGAGGCAAGTTAGGGGTGATTTCCCCTCCTAATCTGAACTAAAGATGCAAGTCTTTGCATCAATTTGTGGACTTACAATCAGATCTTGTTTCAGATTGATGTTATGGTGGCTGATACTTAGGGGGATTAGTTAGAAGTTTTAGATATGTGGTTCAGATCATGTGTACCTTTGCCATTGATGTCAAAAGGGGAGAAGAATAATGTGGAAAAATCTTGAAGAAAGGGGGAGAAGAGTCAAGAAAGGGAGAGAAGAGATATGAGAGGAGAACTGCAGAAAATAAAGGGAGAGAAGTGAACAACTAGTTGTGTTGATGGTATTATTTTTCACATCATGTGTTTCCATCAATTCCAAAGGGGGAGATTGTTGGATGCTGAAGTTGTGTTGCTGATATGTGGTTGTCATTAATGTCAACACTATTAGCTTTAATAATTCTAAAGGTTGTATATGTCGAGGATATTGAGAAAATTGTTTTAAATATATTATAGGTAGCCAGTGAAGCTAAGAAGGTCAAAGTGATGAAACATTTTGTGCATTGATGATCAAAAGGTGTGCCTTAAAAGGTTTTTTTGCTGAGCCTCTCTAGTATTTTGTCTAAAATTTTTAGTGGTGTGCATCAATAATTGAGGAAGTTATGAAGTTCTTTGTTCCTACAGTTATTCAGTTACTCTAGCAGGTTTTTCTGGAAGATGAGATTGCAATTCTGGTGAAGTGAGTTGTTGCATATGTTTTTTAGATGTTCAGTGATGTTTCTGGATCATTCTCTATCAGATAAGTATGTCCACATTGATTGGCGTGTTTGTGATTGAATATTTTTCCCTAAGTGTTTAAGGTTTTCATGCTCTTGGCTGACATGATGGTGGTAGCGTGTTGCAGATCCTTATGGATTAATCTTGTATAGTTTTGCATGTTCGAGGATATTGATATAGGTCCTCACTATGTTGTGATTGACTTAGGTTGGTGTGCATTAAAATTTGTTCATGTATTGAGGCCAACATTTGTAATTTATTCTTTATTTGTGGCCGACAGAGTTGTTTATGTAAATCCGTGTAGCACATATATAAGAGTGATTGTTTACTCATTTTAAATAATTCTCGATGAATATATGTGATGTATATGCAAGATATGTGTGAATAAAGATTAGATCATTTGAGTACAAAAAATATTGTGAAGGAGATTGAGCGAAGTGTGAAGAAGTGTTTCTTTGCCTAATCAGAACTGTAATTAAGCTTTTGTAGAAGCTAATTTCTTAGTTCAACTTCATCAAATGGATTTAATCTTATTGCTTTATGTAAGGTAGTGAGCCTTCCCTTTGAACAGTGAGCTCTAAGCAGTGTACCTGAATGCATGTGCATTCCCTATTCATTTATTTCATTATACTTCTAATAGGGTATAATCTTGTGGAGTAAGATCCACCATGGTTTTTCCCCTAACAGGGTTTCCACGTATAAAAATATTGGTGTTCATGTGTCTCTGATGTAATGTCGATATATGCTTGCACTGTTAATTATCAGATCTGAGATTAAAAATTGTTTAAGGTTGAATAAGCTTAATTTTTGTAAGAACTGATTCACCCCTCCCCCCTCTACGTTGTCTATCCTTGTTTTTCCAACAATTATGCTAATACCAAGTATGACTATAGCCAAGCTACAGTCATACATCATATTTGAGCTACTAATAAAAATATCAACACCATTACCATAAAGAAAGGTTTAGAATGTGTTGTAAAGACACATTGAACTTAGATAACCCTTCCAGGTTCCTCATTGTAGCAACAGCCATAGTCCTCCAAGCCTCAATATAATTTACTTGACTAGTTGGGGAAGACCCTAACACAAATATCCATCTTGGAACTGTTGACCATATCACCTGATCATCGAGCCATTTTAGATAAAGCCTTACAAGCCACGACTATCCCCACCAACTTAGATGTCAATCATTTCAAAGAGATGGTAGGATACTTAACCAATTATCATCACACTACCTTCTCTCAACAAGATTATTCAACTAAGAAGAAAAATCATAATGACTCATTACACCTTGAAGTTCTTGTCCACCAAATGAAAGTCAAACGAGTCTTGGTAGATGAAGGAGGAGGGTTGAATCTTTGCACCTTGAAATTGGTTAAGAAATTAGGTTTCTTAGAGGCATGTTTTGACACTACTAATAGCATACTCATTAATGTATTTGATGAAAAGGAAAGATCATCTAAAGGAGTTGTGACACTCCCCATCAGAATTGGCCCTATGGTTATGGACACTAGTTTACAAGTCTTAGATCTCATCCTCTCCTATAATCTTCTATTGAGTAGACCATGGATACATGCTATGAAGGTTGTCCCTTTTACTTACCATCAATGTCTCAAATTCGCATACAATGGCACTAAGATTAAAATTGATGGTGATCCAAATCATTTCCAATATTGCACTAGCCTATGCAAAATACCACAATGACAAGTGCTTTTTAATCAAGAGGCTTCATCCTCTAGCTTATCCTTGTTGTTGATCCTTCAAATATTTCCAAATCATATGCATCCCAAACACCATCATATTCTCCTAAGGTTGAGATCCAAGATAAGGGTTGTGAAGAATATCACATGAAAGCATCATATTGTGTCAGCCAGTTGGTTCCTCCTAAGTCATATGGTTTACCCACAATAGATAGGAGATAATCTATTATCACAATACATGTCCCGCCTACAACGAATTTCACAAAATGGGGAGAGTTAAGTAAAGAAGCTATGGATCAAGAAGATGTGACCTCTTGGTCATATAGCAAAGACAATGAAAACCCTCGTCTATTTGTTCAAATGTCTAAAGATCAATATGGAAAGGGCTTCATGATAATGCAAAGTAAAGGATATGATAGAAATAGTGGGTTAGGACTACATTAGATTGGAAGGACTAAACCAATCATTGTCCCTCAATGACCAAAATGCCTAGAGATAGGGTTTCAACTGATTAAGATTGGTGTTCCTAGTACCTCAGCACCATCACAAGAGGAAGTAAGTGCTTGTGAAAATATTGAGACATACGATGAACCATCTGACCCATTCCATTGTGACTCCCCTATCTCAAATGAATATGAACTGGATTCCCTTTCCTCCACCATCATAATGGACTTAGATAAGTTATTTGGGGAACTTGACCAAATGCTAAATTCCTTTCCAAAATCAATTGATTCTTGTCCTCAAGCGTCCTTGAAAAAAAAAGAATGATTCAAGATTTACTATTGGGAAACCCTTGATCCTGTCTCTTGGGAACCTAACAAACCTACTTTTGATGACCAAGCCCTTACAATGGTCCCACCTTAGAGTCTACATGTCCCTAGGAAAAAGAACAAAAAGGAGTTAGTAAGAAACTTTTGTGACCATATCAATAGGTATGTCCTCACTTTGTCAGCCTCCACCTTCGATAACTTTGATGATGACATGACACTCGTATACCCCCAGCCTATAGATTGGGATCAAAAATACACCCCCATCTTAGACATATTTGAGAATGACGAAGCAATCACTGATTTCATGGGACTACGAGAAGGAATACCTAGTGGTGATCATAAGGTTGGATTTACCATAGACTTGGAGAACATGGCATATTTTGGGGATTTTGTTCACCCCTCCAATTGCAAAAGTGAAAACAAAAAAATAAAAATTAAAATAATTAAAATGACAAGTCCCTAGGTGAAAACCGAAAGGTGCCTTTGGACAATGAAAAAGTAAAAATAAAGGACACATATAAGGGTGAAAACCTCTTTGAGGCACCAAAGGATGGAGGGTTGAACATTCCTCCAGTTGCTAAGGAAAACACACCACTTTTAGTTGAAGAATCTGTAGAGATAAACATAAACATTGAAGATAACCCTCGGGTAATTTATTTTGCAGCATCCTTGACAAATATAGAGCAACCAAAGTTTCACGACTTCTTTACAAAAAGAAAAATCAACTTTGCATGGTCATATGTTGACATGCCTGGACTGGATCCTGACCTTATATTAAATCATTTACCATTACATCCAGGTGTTAAGCCCATGAAGAAAAAGTTAAGGAAAATGCACCCTCAAATTTCTTTATTAGTCAAAGTTGAGTTAAAGAAACTGTTGGATGTCGGCTTTATCAGATCAATAGACTATGCATAATGGATTTCTAATCTTGTTCTAGTAATGAAACCATCTAGAAGCATCCACATCTATACAGACTTCAGATATATAAATAAAGCTTATCCTAAGGAAGACTTCCCTTTGCCAAACATTGACATGATAGTGGACCTAACAGCAGGATATGAGATGCTATCCATTATGAATGGTTTCTCAGGATATAATCAAATTAGAATCACACCTAAGGACCAACACAAGAAAACTTTTACATTTCCATGGGGAACATATTGTTGGAAAGTTTTACCTTTTGGGCTCAAAAAATGGTGGAGCTACATACCAATGTGCCATGACAACTATATTCCATGATCTTGTACATACTCTCATGGAAGACTATTTGGATGACCTGATAGCTAAATCATTATTAAGGGTTGATCACTTAAAAGTCCTAAATAAGATATTTCAAAGACTAGAAGAATACAAACTAAAGCTAGACCCAAAAAAATGTGTCTTTGGCATTCAACTAGGAAAACTTCTAGGATATATCATTTCTAGACGAGACATTGAAGTGGACCCAATAAAAGTAAAAGCCATATTGGAAATGCCTCCACCAGCCAACACAAGTCAGCTAAGGACATTACAAGGGAGACTAAAATCTATCATATGCTTCATAGTGAAATTAGTAGATAAGATACATCCATTCGAATACTTACTCAGAAAAGGGGTACCATTTGTATGGACAAAAACATTCCAAGAAGATTTTCAAAAAATCAAGGATTACCTGCTTACACCACTAATGTTAATGCCACCTACAGATGCATTACCTATGGTACTCTACATTTCAACAGCCCATCAGTGCTAAGAGCCTTGCACAAAATGATGATGAAGGTCATGAAAGAGAAGTGTACTATATCAGTTGTACTTTGGTGGGATATGAGCTAAACTACAGTCATATAGAATGAGCTTGACTTGTAGTAGTTTTTGCTACTCAAAAACTTAGGTATTACATGTTAAACCACCAAACCATGTTGGTCACAAAGATAGATCCTTGGAAATATCTCCTAAGTAAAGTATCATTGACAAGGCCATTGGCCAAATAGGTAATGATACTCACTGAATATGACATCCAATATGTAGAAAGAAAAGCTATAAAAGGACAAGTTATTGTTGATCAGCTGGAAAACACACTTATTAATGTAGATCATCCTCTAGTTGCATATTTTCCTAATGAGTTCATATTTACCATTGACAAAAGAACCACATGGACGTTATACTTTGATGGATCCCACACAAATCATGGTTCAGGAGTAGGCATATTTTTTGTCACACCACAAGGCGACACAATTCCTAAGTCATTTAGAATTGCTTTTCCATACACAAAAAACATTGCAAAACATGAGGCCCTTGTGATGGAATTATGGATGGCAGTCAAATGGAAGATCACACATTTACAAGTTTATGGAGACTCTCAGCTGGTAGTCCAACAAGTCAATGATGAATATGAAACTAAGGATGAAAATCCTGCTCCATACAAATGAATGAAAGATAGTTTTAAGAAATATTTTGATAACATCATATTTCATCAAATAACCCACATTCAAAATAGGGAAGTAGATGCTATGGCAACCATTGGTTCATTATTGGATATACCTAGCAACATGCCTAAATTAATTTTTTTTGTAGAGCAAATTTTGGTCCCTACCTTTGATGTCCCAAATTCTACGATGGTGTGTGAACTTGTTCGTCCCACTTCCACATGGTACAAAGAAATATATGACTACTTTCATGCCCAAATCCTACCCTTAGATCCCTCGAACAACCAACATAGGAAATTTATCCATAATTCTTCTAGTTATACCATCATCGGGGATACTCTTTATAGACGTGGCCTAGACAATACCTTTTTGAGATCTCTTGATGTTGAAGAAGCACAAGCAACCTTACATGTAGTACACAAGGGTACATGTGGATCCCATTCTAGCAGTCCTACCATGGAAAAGGACTCATATATCTTTATCAAGAAATGTCGACAATGCCAGGTACACAGAGACTTGACACACGTGCCAAAATAGGAGCTCTGTCTGATAACTTCACCATGTCCCTTTACCTAATGGGGACTTGATCTCAAAGGTAGGATACATCCTGCATCCTCCAATTGCCATAAGTTCATCATTACTGTGACCGAATACTTCACTAAGTGGATCGAGACTATTCTTGTGGCCTACATTACCGACACACAAATTTGCAAGGTTATCCTTAATTACATCATTTGTCGATATGGTGTTCCTCAATCCATAATCACGGATAATGGTTGCCCATTTAAAAACTAAGAGATCCACCATCTCTATGAAGAATTTCATATCTAACACTACTTTTCCACTCTTTATCCACAAGGTAACGACCAAGTTGAGGCATCTAAATAAAAAATCATCAGAATCCTCAAAAAGACTGTCAATAACACTAGTCATGATTGGAATTTACAACTTAATCCTACCCTATGGGCTTACCACACAAGCATCTACACTCCCATCGGCACCACTCCATACTCCTTGGTATTCGGTTTTGAAGCCATCTTACCTATAGAGGTCAAAATTCCTTCCCTAAGGGTATCTTTGAAAGGGCATATTGACAATGAAGAGTACCATGTGTCAAGATTGTATGAGATATAATTCCTCGAAAAATGAAGAAAAATGGCACTCGATCATCTTCAAGCATATCAAAACCGTCTTCTTCGCAGCTACCAGAGGAAAGTTTTGAATTGACACTTTGATATTAGTGACCTAGTCTTAATGGAAAATCCAAAGAATCAAGAAGAAAGAGAAAAACCAGACAAGTTTGAACCAAAATGGTTAGGACCTTACATTGTTATAGAAGCCTTTGGATTAGGAGCATTTCAACTCTCTACCCCTCAAGGAGAACCACTATCATCACCAATAAACAACCTTCATCTGAAGAGGTTCTATGCATAACTTCTAAGAGCTTTTTCATAATTAAATAAAAATGCAAAAAAAAAAAATTGTGACCTTGATGAAAACCAGGCAAAGAGACGTCTTTGTAACACAAAAAAAATTTAAAAATCAACAAACTAGTAAAGAGAAAAAATTCATCCACTAGTGAAAACCAGTTTGGTGGAACTTTGGATAAGTACCATGGTGAAAACCTGGCAAATAGGTGCCATGTGTAATCGACTTCGCTCCTTTGTCTACCATTATTTCAATCTGACAACCCTTTCATGTCCTATCAATACACCCATAATAAATGTTATCATTTCCATAACTTGGAATGATTGACATCAAGTCCACTCCATATCCCCATTCTATCATATTGGTCTTATACCCAACTGGGGCCAAATACTCGACCTACGTCTTTTGGACCTTGCACTTGTTCATCCAACATCATAAATTGTCTTCAAAAAATCCAAAAAAATCATAAAATGTCCCAAAAAAATCCAAAAACATCATAAAATGTCCTGAAAAAATGCAAAAATGTCTTAAAATGTCCTAAAAAATCTAAAAACATCATAAAATGTCTTGAAAAAATCCAGAAAATCATAAAACTCTAAAAAGACAAAAAAATCAAAACATCTCAAAAATCCTAAAAACAAATTGAGAGTCAGTTGTGTCAAGTCAGTCATAGACAGTCGAATTTAGTTGCCTCTAGGACTGGACATAGGAAAGGCCATCACTTGATGTGCCCCCGAGCCAGTAGGTCCGTCGTTCTAGGTTTGTCACATATCACACAGAAAATCATGACTCATTCTTTATACATCAAAGTCATTGGTCATGTCAAACTATGAGTTCTCTGTGTGTACAAATGTAGGCAAGGCCATCAATCGATGAGCCCTCAAGGCCACACTAGGTCAGTCCATTAGGTTTTATCACATTCACTATCGCACACATTAGATATCATCGAGTAAAGTAAATATTTTTTCAGTCAATTTTGTCAATCAAAGTCTAGTCGAACTGTGAGGTCTCTGCATGTATAACGTAGGCAATGCCATCAAATGACGAGCCCCCGAGGCCACACTTGGTCAGTCCTTTAGGGTACGTCATGTAAGTCAACATAAGTCATACACTGTCATCACACACAAACAATGGTTAAAACATCAAGAAAAGCCACACATCAACAATTCATACAAGTCAACAATGTCATTAGGTCAAACCAAACAAATTGCCAAAACAATCAAAGTTTTATCTTAAACAAGATGTGTCTTTGATAACAAAGATTATAATTTAATTAAACATTATCAGTGCCTTAAACAAGAGGCCACATGATCGAAACCAAAATCAACGTCTTATATGATATGCCTCTTTCTAAAATCAAGCTTTATCATTGCCTTAGACAAGTGGTCACATCATTGAAACTAGACTCAACATATTATACGATATGTGTCTTTCCTATAATCAGGCTTCATCAAACAAGCAAACAATAAACAGATCAAATTTTTGCAAATATTTTTACTTACTATTGACTTTATGGCTTGTTTTGTCTTATCTTTATTGGATTTGTCTTTGAGTCCGATTACTAGCTTTATCAATGTAAGATGGGGTAAAATAAAATAGCATAGATAAAGTGACAACCAATACAAATCTAAGTTATTAACCTCATCCAAACAAGAGAAAACTAAAAATTGAGGAATAAATGAAAAACATTCAAATGAAAACACTCCCCATTAAACTTGAATCAATTCTCTTGCCTCTCCTTCTTCTTCTTTTGCAAATATACCCTCAGATTTGTAGTCTAACTTGTGAAAATACCTACAAATAGTAAGCAAGGAATTTGGAGATAATGGATATTAAATTGAAAATTGAGGAGAAAGGTTTCTTTTATAGACAACCTTTCAAATGGACAAATCAGATTAATATTCTAGAAAGATTCTACGATCAACGGATGAGGATTCATGAGAGGGGGGTTATGAAATGGATGGCCAAGATTGAGTTTCTAGAAAGATGCCAAAATCAACGGTTGAAAATTGATGCAACCAAAATATGCCATCCATGGAAAAGATATGATGTCGATGACTATGACACCTGATAGCTATGAGAGACATGAAGGCTATTACATGAAATAATGACAGGGGATTGTTTGACCAAAATGGAGGGATAAATAATTTATTTTAAATTATTTATTCAAAAATGGAGAAGGACAAGTGGAAAATAAATAATTTATTTCCAATTATTTATTTGGAGGAAATGAAAAAGGAGATTTAATTAAATTCATAAATTTAATTAAAGGAGGAGATAAAAATTAAACATGGATAATTGATTTGGATCAATTATTCAAAAGAGAAGAATGACACATAATTAAATAATTTTGTCAATTATTTAATTATAGAAGAATAAAAGGTCAAATAATAATTATTATTTGACTATAGATAGGTGATGAGAGATAAATAATTAAATAAATAATTATTTATTTAATTATTGAAGAAAGGGGGGATCAGTGACGCAATTAAATAATTTTAATTGATCGAGATAGAATAAAGATTAGAAAAATGAATTAATTAAATAATTAAAAATTATTTAATTAATAGAGGAATATGATCAAGCATAATTGAACAATTAAAATTATCCAAACATTGAAGGGGAATGACCAATAAAAATGGCGCTCGTAGACTTAGGACATTTTTCAGTGTCTACATTTTGCCCCTCTTTGACATAATGTAGTTCATTGCGTTGTGTCAAAGAAATTTAATTCTCAAATATGCCCCAGTGTAAAGAGAAAGGGGAAGGATGACCAGGAGGGTTGTGGTATGCCCCCTCAAGAGGACAGACATGTTCAAAGAATACGAATGTGCTCTCAAAATGGAAGATAAGACTAAAGGATGAAGGATAAAAGAAATGTTAGCATGAAGGAGATGGATGTTAGCAGGGAAGAGACAAGGGAGATTGGATGTTAGTGAAAAAAGGGGGAAGAAGAAGGATAGGAAATGATAAGGGAACCAACTTTCATGCTTATATTTTTATATGTATCATCATTGGGTGTCAAAAATGTCACAAATGGATCACAAACACCATGGTATGACATAAACCAAGGTGTGCAAGGTGACCATTTGTGAGAGACAAGAAGTGAACAAAATATAGAGCCAAAAGACAAGGAATTCCCTAGCTCATACTAAGGATCCAATTATCCCAATATTTTTTTCAAGACAAAACACAAACAACAAACAAAGAAAATAGGCCATGATCCATCATCGTCCCTCTAAATCCATTAATAGGAAATCCTTGAGGATACTAGTAACATGACCTAGAACCAATCAAAAAGGTAAGACAAATCGAGACCAACAAAGTGATTTCCAAACAGACAGTGTTTGCCAATAGTTTTGATAAGATTGTTTGATATGATCGATTAGGTTGACAAAGATGACCAAGATTTGATTTCATAAGTTTAAAAATAATTAATTAATAAGTGGGAAAAGGTTGACCAATTCATTTGATTGATTGTGCCTAGTTTTAGGAAGGACACATCTGATTAAGGAAAGATTGACTGACCAAGGTGACAAGATTGATTGATTTGATAAAGTTGACAATTTGGTGATTGCACCTGATTTCAGGAAAGACACATCCTGATTAAGGCAAGATTGAATGACAAGGTTGACAAGATTGATTGTTTCATTTTTTGAAAAATATTGATTGATATGACCAGGTGATGTGACAGTACCCAATTCAGAAAAAACATATCCTGTTTAAGGCAAGGAACACATCTGATAAAGTGGACCAAGTGAAAAGTGTTGACAAGACAACCAACTACAAGAAGGATACATCCTGCTTAACGTGAATGAAAAATTTGACAAAGTCTAATCCTAGGAAGGATGCATCCTGATAAAAGACAAGAGACAAGATTGTTGATGCCAAAATTTGGCAAGGTAATAGCCTTTATGGGAAACTCAGTTAAAGGGGGGGCCTATTGCACTAAAATGAGTGATCTCTGGATTTTAAAGAAGTTGGATTCTTCATTAACTAGGGTTTTGAATGGGAAAAGGAAGAAGATATAAAAATAAAAGGATCTAACTAGGGTGATACGCCAATATTTAGATATAAGGCGTGATAAATCTATCTTTAGGATGCGATTTAAGGGCTCGTAAAATAGTCTGTTGTGTTCCAGAATGACAAAAAATAAAGATAGAAGCTTGAATGATTCACTTAATGACATAAAATAATATCCATACACATTTATTGGGAAGAGGAGTCATTGACATGATCTAAACCAAAAAACTTGCATTAAATTTATAGAAGTTCTGCAAATGAAACATTTAGTACAATAATGGAACAATAAAACTTATCAAATATCAAAGAAAGTAGAAAGGCCAAACAATGGCACAGTCGGTGAGTTCTTTTGTGATAATCTAATAAGAAATAAAAGGCCTGGTTCTTCCACCAATTTTTTTTTGTCAAAATTTGAACCTCTGATTCCAAAGAAGAAGTAGTATTTACTAAAACTCCAACCTGATGAGCCAATAACAAAAAATATCCTTCGATCATGAGAAATTATGTATTAGTAATGATTTACCCTAGCCATTGCAACGGAAAAATATTTGAGCCATGAATGAGGATGTCTCAGAGCTAGATGCATCCCCTGCAAATGATGGTAGTGGTCCCAACAGACCAATGTGTCGACAGGTGTCATCCACTCATGACAGTAGTTATAATACATGGAAACTATTGTGAGGTTGTTGCTTGCTTCATCCCCCTGCATGAAGAAGCTTTTGGAAGATCCATGTACAAAGTGATCAGGGCCCGATGTTCATTCTACCTCTCATGCAATGAAAATATGTGTGGTGAAGACACGTGGAGGTCTCTCAAACATACTACACTAAAGGTGGGGGCCGCAAAGGAATGTGCGCAAACAGATACTATGTGGCATGTCATCAAGGCTCAAAAGGGGAGTGACAGGAAGAAGCACCGAAGAGTGTAAACTGTCAACATGTGGAAGCATGGTGGTGGGTTTTTGAAAAGCGAAGGAAAGAATCTTGCGAGGAGCACTCGGCTGACAAGTGATAGTATTTGCATAAAGCCTTGTGCAAAGAATTCGATGCTGCATTCAATAGATGGTCGGGGCCGGTACTTAGCAAAAAAAAAAAACCTGGAGGGAGCTTGGGAAAATTTATATTCACAGCGTTTGGTGACTTATCAAGGCCAATTCGCTTGCAGAACAAGGAACCCAAAAAGTTAAGGTTTGTAGACTAGAAAGGGTGATCGATAGAGGCATTCATTCAACCTCATAGGGCATCAAAATGTTACGTAGACCCACTTGCACTCCATGCAGATTGATCATTTCTTTGTAAGGCAGCATCATCGACATACCAGCCCAAGACTAGAGTTGAAAAAGATGTGCAATTGGATGAGTAACACTCTCAATATCATCTACATTAAGGGACTAAATGAAACTCGGAAAGAAGACACATCTTGTTGCTTTTCTTCAATTTTCACGGCAATATGCTCCACCATGGCCACTGATTCATCTCCAAGAAATGGGGATGGTAAGCCCATATGAGTTAGGTGGGAGGTTGAGCGGAATTCTTTAATAGGACTATCTCTACATCCCTTAATTCCATATTATGCATGAGCTCCACCACCTTTTGGTTCGGTGTGGTGAGTTGTCCCTGTAGGATCTTTGATTCTATGATCCAACTTGCCTTGGATCATTCCTTTTTTATTGCTTCCTTCTCCAAGGAAGACTTTATTTCTTGGATCTTATTCTCTAGTTGGGCCCGATGGATATTGAAATATGCATCTTTCTGTTGTATTTGCTCCTCTAGTTGAGCACACTGGTGGTGAAATTCTTCATCATTTTATTGTACTTCTTTCTCCAAATGCACCAACTAGTTATGGTATCCTTGGTTCTTCTATTGTAGATCAGCAACCAGGTTAGGATTGAGAGATTGCAACTTTGCAAGTTCCTCTAAAATCTTGGTTTGCTCTTCCTCTACTATTTGGGATAAGCGCTTAAATTCACCATCCCTTGCTTTCTCCTTGGTGAGCAATACTTCAACCCTTTCCTTGATGCTCTTCAGCTCCTTTCCCCTCTTCTTCAGCTAGCAACCAGACTTAACAAATCTGGTGGTCACCACCCATTGTGTTTCCTCCATGACCTCCACCTTGTCTTGAGGTTGGTCTATGCTCAAATCGATCCCCATGGCATACATGTTGTAGTCATCCAGTTGCATCTCTCCTTGTGGTTTGTTGATAGTTGGGTACATATTCACAAAATGTAGCGACTGTTGGGCCTCATTAAAAATAGTCTATACTTTTGGCTCCACCAGCTTCTTAGCATCTTTAGCTCTTTGCTTTTGGGCTCTGATTGCTCGTGCCTGCTTAGTTTTGTTGCCCTATGATAAGAATTATGACGGTGATCAGATGAGTCTGCCTACGAAAGGTGCACCGAGAGGAAGGGAAAAAGAAAAAGAGATGGTAGCGGGCCCAGGTGACTTCTTTGGTGGAATAATGACTATTTGAGGTGAGAAAGGAGGGATATTCCAATACCTAAACTATGAACCCATAGGAGGACTCGAAGGAAGCAGAGTCATGGTGGTTTCCATCTATTGAGAAGCCTGGATTTGGGATGAAATAGAAATGGTAGGAGATGTATCGATGAAGGCAGCAGAGGCAAAGTGTGAGACACTTTAGGATGCAAAATGGGCCAAGGAAAATGGTGTAAGGGTTTTCAGAGGAGTAAGGGAAAATGAGGTTGCATGAGAGAACTATGTGAAAGCCCTTACGACCATTGAAGCAGAAGCCAAAAGGCAAGGATCAGTGCTTGAAAAGAGAGGTGCAGTGGGCATAGTTGGGGCAACTAAGGATAGTAAAATAGGAGAAAAGGGAGTGAAAGATACCTACAGCATGGATGATTGTGATCTTTGGCTCGTCAAAGCTCTTGTCTCGCTTTAGGGTCTTGTGAACACTCTCCAGAAGATGCCTTAGTGCGCTATCGCTTTGTTGGTGGTGAGTCTTCTACCACTACGGTTTTAGATTTTTGTGAGTAGGTTGTTCTAGTCCTTTTTGCATTCCAGATGTGAGTCAGCAAAGACCTCATGCATGATATGTTCCCCCTCATGTTAGAAGAAACCTTGCTAGGTTGCTTCATGGTTTTTCCTTTTTCTTGTGCTAAGGCCTTTTGAGCTTCTATCTCTGGTTCTGCCCCTTCATCTACTTCTGCCTCAACTTCCTCTAAATTAGACCCTTTCTCATCACTATTGTCAGAATTTGGATGCTCATTATTCCACAATGAGTCAAAATTTTCGTCCATTTCCATGATATCATAAGGAGCCTCAGTGCATCGTGTTTCCTAACGGTATATCCCAAACTTGTTAATCTTCTCTTCCTTCCAGTTGTAATTCATCACCAGGTTGTTGCGAAGAGTAGTGCCAATATTCTTTTTCTTATCACATTTCTTGGTCCGATAGTAGAATCCAAGCTAGGGAGGTCGACCACCTTTGGTCGGACTATAAGATAGGTCGACCATAAGTTCATCAGCATCAGTCAATGGATTCTGAAACTTTTCCAAGTAAGGTTGAGGGTTGTGTCACCTTGACATACTCATTCGAAAAGTCATTATTAGGGTTGTAATTCCATTTATCACATATCCACACCAGCCCCAGATAAGCTAGCTTTGCTTCAAGTAGGTCATGATTCCTTTTCTTTTCCATGATCATATTTTTGAAGCTCACCGGGTAGCTGAAAAATCCCTTCTTCAATTTTCCGCCGCAAAAGGTGAAGTCAATAATTGATACTTGATGGAAAACTTCAAGTGCTAATACTCAATTTGTAGAACACACTAGGAGCCGGAAGGGTTCCCTGGTGAAGGCATGCAATTGAACAATCAAGAAATCATCACCCAAAAACCAATCACACTTCGGAGTGAAGCTTTGCACAAACTCAGTCCGGTTTCAGCTAAACCATAAGACACTATTGTCTCCCCTCAAATCCTGCATAATCATACCTAAGAAATAATTTTAGAATGCACAATAATCATATGTTGTAGAGAGGAGAGGAGTCCAAGTGGAAACCAGTTTTTTCATTTGGTTTTCATCAAAAATGGACAGCCCCATATGCTTCTAGAAAAATTTGAGATTCTGATGCAAGAATATATAGGTGAGGAAGAATGAAAACCTGAACCTCTATTGTAGTTGGTATTTTTCTATCTAGCTGAGCATCTCTTGGATGAGGAATTCTGCAAAATCATACCAGA
The DNA here is from genome assembly GCA_007115665.2 of Sequoiadendron giganteum. Taxonomy (NCBI): domain Eukaryota; kingdom Viridiplantae; phylum Streptophyta; class Pinopsida; order Cupressales; family Cupressaceae; genus Sequoiadendron; species Sequoiadendron giganteum. The sequence continues at coordinate 353,270,762 of CM021107.1, forward strand.
AAAGAGAATGTTACTTGTGCAACCGAAACCCCAAATCTAGCTAAAACTCCTTAACCTATTTGTCAGTGTCTAGGGCACAAACAAATGCCATCATTGAGAAGGAATCCTTCATATCATCCTTGAAGTTCTTATGCACTATGGGGATCTGCATTGGCTTTTTATAAGCCTCCTTGAATCTTTGTGCTTTCATGATATAAAAGCTCATAGAAAAGTATCTATTTCTCCAATAGGACTCCCCCTTTTCTAGAGTGAATGACTCCATTTGAGGAACTTTGGAGTTTCATTCTAGGATGCACAACATGACCCAGATAGCCTCTTTACGAATAATAACACTTAGCTCCTGACCCACAATGGTATTTCTATCCAGGTTGAAATTTTTGATGGCCTCATCGACCAATTCAGGACAGTAGTGTATGAGTGGGACCATATATTGTGGAAGCCCACTGCACCAACATTTTTGTGCCAAGGAGTCCAAGTCACTGTTTCCTTTCATTACTTCACAGGTCACCACCCTCAGCGTTTTAGAGTTCTTCGCAAGGATGGGATCATGAATATAATCCCATTCTTCTTTAATTCAGCTCTAATCTGTGTAGGGGCTCTTATTTTCTATAACCTGTGTATTCACCCATGTTGGCTTGTCTAGTATACCAAGAAAAGCATAAGAGGTATTCTCAGAGACATATGTAGCTGGTGCAGCGCGCATGGCTTCACATAAACTTTGGGTCCTTTCTTCTTGCATTTCTACCTGGGAACTTTGAGCCGCTACCATTTTCTATGAACTTCCACTCAAAAATCACACTGAAGTGGTATGAATGGAACCTAGAGCATTCACGCAAGGCTCTGGACTCAAACCCAGACAACCTCCTGCTTCAAGCTCAATTTACACTGGGGCAGTGAATCTTCTGCAATTACCTTTGCATTCAACTACTTTATTGTTGGATGCACCACACCTGGTTCCCTTAATAGTTTTGTTCTTCCAAGTCCCTTTGTGTAATCAAGAATTTTTATGCTCTGTTTAGCCTTTGCATGTGACCCTTAGCTTTTCTTTTTTTTTCTTGCCTTCAATCGGTAGACAATGGTTTCCTTTTTTCATTTAATTCAACATTTATTTCCAACTCCTCCATCCATGTAAAATAAACTACTTGCCTCTTTTGAAAATACAATAATTCATAATTACATTAGTGATGACGTCCGTTCGGCATGATTTCCTGGGAAATTGAGCTGCTGGTGAAATGCTTGCCTTCCTTTTACATGCCTTAGCAATTAATATCTTTTGAAGCATCATTAAGCTAAAACTATAATAAGTACTTAGAAAAGATTTGCATTCAATCTTGGAGCTTGAAACTGCCTACATCATGACACCTCAACATTCGTCTGTATAAGCCATTGCTTGGGATTACCACCAATTTGCACTAATTGATTGCCGCTCCTGAATATTGCATGCAACAATTCGTACATGTGGTCGTAATTGAGGTGGAATATCGACCTAGCCTTTAGGTGGGATTTTTGAGTTAATACTCAATTATCACCACGATTTGTATGCAGGCTACCTCAGATATTTCTACAAATTGGTCCTAACATAGTAGTGGAATCATACTTAGCGATTTTAGCAAAAGTAGCATTGAGTGACTAGATAGGATTATCATTTAGGCAGTTGAGTGGGTTTTGAATTTGTGTAGGGCTTAGACTTGGGTATTCAAGTAGAGGATGACATGATGAATACTCCAATCAGATTAGTGTGCAACAAGTCTCAAATAGCCTTTCTGGGAGTGATTTCAAATAGGGTCCTGAAATGCATGACGAAGAACAAACACTCACTGGCTATCATAGGCATAAAATGGGTCCTGGGTAGGGATTGTATCTAGTATGAAGACAAATATCAGGTAAATACCAATATCTTCTCCCATTTTGTTTCCTCGTTGCTTGATATTCAAGCTCCAAAAGCCATTATTCTTCATTTGATGCTTCAGATTTTTCCAAAGAAGTACCTCAAAGGTCTTGGCGAGGCAGTGAACAATGCAGTGTATGGCTTAGGCCTTCCTATCATGAGTGGCCTATGGAAGCATATTGAATAATTTGTGGTGGTACCATGGGTACCATTCTTGAATGGGTTCTGGCTTCAATAGCTCATTGAGCATCGTGAGAGGGCCACCCGCATGTGCCACTTTCTTCTGCGCTACTACAATGTAGTGATTTTCTATGATGTGGATTCTTACATTGACTTTAGGAACCTTGTGTTCCCTCCACCACTAATTCAGGGAGTTGATGTTGCTTTTGCTATAGGTCTTATTGCTGCTACTAATAATCCTCCTGCTACCCCTAACAATGCTCCTAACAATGCCCCTACTGATGAAGAAAATGCTCGTGTTCCAGATACCTAAAGTTTGACACGCTTTTTCCTTTTTGTATATATAAGCCCTAGAAAAAAGGGCTCGCATACATATATATAAGGAATCCATATACATATAGTCATACTTTTGAGAAAATGGCCTTAGAGCTATTTTGACAATGCTTCTACCAAAGTACAAATATATAATGAATGTACTTGCTTATTTTAAACTCCTTGTCTTCATTCTTGTGATTTTTGCAAAATGGATTAAACTGAATTCTTGGCATATTTATTTTCTGCAATATGGGCATGATAGTCTCTTTGTTCTTCTAATAATGAGTCTCATGAATCTTCCTGCTTTTAGTATTGGTTAAATTGTTGAAAAGACCGTCTGACAAAACACGAAATGGAAACTAATTACATTATTTACATATTTACACTTGTGTGAAGTGACTGAAGCTTAATTGAAAATTTTTAAGTGAATCCTATTAATTGCAATTCCCAATGCTTCTTGTTCCATGTTCTCTAATTTGAATGCATTATGTTGCTTGCACTGAATTATTTTGAAAGGACCATCCCAGAGTTTGTCGAATTTTCCATGTTGGCCAGGCCTAAAGGCCCTTTCGTTGAATTTTAGTACCGGGTCTCCGCATTTTAGACCTTGGTCTAAATATTTCTCGTCGAACCACTTCTTAACCACCTATTTACGTTGTTTATTGCTACTAGGGCTTTCTCCCTTTTTCTTGCACTTCCAGCAATTCGGCCAACCGAACTTCCATAGCTTCATTCTCCTCAATTTCTAGGGACTTAAGTAGCTGTAGTGCAGGTATCTCCATATATATAGGCAACAACGCTTCCTTCCCATACACTATCTCGTATGGTGAAGTTTTCAAGGCTTGCTTAGGAGTTATGCAGTCTTCCCATAACGTTGTTCGGAGGTTCTTGTGCCACTCCTTCTCATGGTTGGACCTGATCCTTTTAATGAGTCAGACTAGATTCTTGTTAGTTGACTCGGCTACGCCATTCCCCTATGGGTAGTAGTTTGATGATGTTTTAAAGAATATGCCATGCTCAAAAGTGAACTTACATACCTTGGATCCTAATAAATATTTGGCATTGTCTGAGATGAAATTCTTCATCATGTTGAATCTCGTTACTAGCCCTTCAAGGAAGTCCACAATTTATGCCTGTCTTGTTCTTCAAGAGTAGGGCTTCAGTCCACCTCATGAATTAATTTGTGGCCATGAGAATCCAGTTGAGACTAGTGCTAGAGGCAGGATTGATCATCCCAATGAAATCTAGCCCCCATTATGCAAACGGTTCATCTACTACAATTAGATTGAGAGGCATGGCGGAGTTTTTTCTTCTCCCTGCATAGAATTGGCATTCTCTGCAGACTTTTATCATTTCATAGGAGTCATTAAATAGTGTAGGCCAGAAGTATCCAACACACAAAATTTTGATGGTGGTGGTCTACACAAAGAAGTGTCCTTCTTTAGGGTTATTGTGTAAGGTGCCAATAATTTTCTTTGCTTGCTCTGTGGTGATGCAACGCAATAGGATGCCATTGAAAATCCTCTTGAAGAGGATCCCTTCAACAAGTGAGTAGCCACTGTTCTACAATTGGTAGAATCTTATTTTCTAAGAAGGAAATCCCAGCGAATACTTTCAGATGTGCATAAATCTTATTCTATCTATCAACCAGCAGCCTTCAAGTTCAGGCTCATTTGTTAGGACCAGCTCCGCTTTCTCTTCTTTAATTTCCACTTCTTCATCATGCACCAAATATTCACACAACCCTCTCCCTTTGATAGTCTTCGTGTGCTTGACCTCGATGTCATATTCTAGGATCTTTGTGATCCAATTGGCCCTTTTTCGGTAATCTCTCCTTCCATAATGTATTCATGCACACTGGAGTGTGCGACATGAATGATCAATTTATTAAAAGATATAATATGTGAGAACTTTTTGAGTCTATTGAGAATTGCAAATGCTTGCCTCTTGACAAAGTTATAGTTCATCTCATATTCCTTCAAGGTCTGAGAGTGAAATGCTATCGGATGTTCTCCCTTTCCTTCATCATCCTTCTAAGTCAGGACAATAGTGATTCTTTTTTGTCTACTAAAGATGTACATTATGAAGTATTTTGAAAAATATAGATTTACCAGCACAGGAGCTGAAGAAACAACATCCTTCACCCTCTTGAAAGCTTATCTGGATTTTTTTTTCCATTTCAACAATTGGCCCTTTTTTAGCATTAGGGTGATTGGTCTGATTATTCCTGCAAAATCAAAAATGAACTTACTTACAAAATTGACCTTCCCCAAAAAGATTGGACTCCCTTGTTGACTGGAAGGGGAAGTTCCCTGATTTCTTTTACCCTTTCAGGGTCAATAGTGATTCCTTCTTGGGACACTACATATCCCAAAAATTTTCCTTGTGGTACTCCAAAGACACATTTTTTTGGGTTTAGGGATACCTCGAACTCTTGGCATCTTTTAAAAAATTCTTCTAGATGATGAAAATGGTCATCTTTGGACTTTGAAAACACAGTCAGATCATCTAAATAGATGAGGATGATCTTGTTGATCAGTCTATTGAAGGCTATGTCCATTGCTCGCTAGAAGGTGGATCTCACATTTCATAGGCTGAAAGGCATCTTAGGATATGCGAACGTTCCCCACTTGGTGGTGAACGTGGTCTTGTGTTGATCTTCTTCTTTAACCCAAACCTGATTGTAGCCAGAGAATCCATCGAATAGAGAAAACATCTCTGAACCTACCACAGTCTGCAATATTCATTCCCTTGAGGACAATGGGTAATGATCTTTTAGTGATGCCTTGTTCAGGTCACGGAAGTCAACATAGAGACAAATATCTTCATTCTTTTTTCGGACCAAAACGAGGTTAGATACCCACATACTGTGCTTGATTGGAAACATAAACTTGGATTGGATCAACTTCCCTAGCTCTTGTGCCATTAGGGATTCAATCTTTGGATTGACGGGCCTTTGTTTTTGTTGGACAAGTTTATTACCCTTTGTTAGTTTGATGGTGTGTTGGATGATGGCAGGGTCATATCCCCTAAGGTCATCATAAGACCAGGCCACAACCCCTTCGTATTTTCCATAGAAGTGTGTAATTCTATCCTTGTCACATTGTGGAACTTATTTCCTGACCTTTAGTTTTCTTTTGTCTCTGACCTCAAGGTCGGCGTAGTCTTCTTGGTCTGCTACAAATTTTCTCCTATCATTCCTTGCATCGTCATAGTCACACAAATTTTTGAGCGTGACTAGCCCTTTCAAAACCTTGTTTGATCTTAGCTAAATGATTTTTCCTTCATATGCTTCTTCAATCTTCCGCTAGAACTAATCGACAAACTCTCTAGATTGTTGAATGAACAAGGCGATGTTTTCATCACTTTCAAAAAAATTCTAGCTCAGATTATTATCTCGAATAGAGGGTCAAAAAATTACTTGCATAGAGTGTATATTCTCAATCAAGTTAGAGATTGGATCGAATTGAGATCCTATAGTTTCCATGCGATCCACAATTGAATTATGCTCCCTTGGTATGGCATGAATGTTAAAAGATTTGAAACCTTCAATGAGGTCCCATACCATGTGTCTATAAGACCGCATGGTGATATTCTTCTCAATGGAGATGTTTCTAATTTGAATGATTATGAGTTTAGAATCTTCGAGCACCATTATTTGTTTGATGCCCATTTTCTCTACGAGGCTTAGTCCTTGCACAAGACCCTCATATTTGGCTTCATTGTTTGAGCAAGCAAACTGGAAGCGGAAAGATATGAGAATTTTCTAGCTAGTTGTAGATGTTAAGCATATTTTGGCACCAATCCCAACCTTGCATCTACCACTGTCAAAGTGCAATGTCTCGAGATCTAAGGCGTGTTCGGTCTTGGAGTCCTTTAGTACCCTTGGGAATTCCTGATCTTCATCATAGATGACATACGTTCCTAGCCCAATAGCATGATATTTTCTAAAAGGGTTGACGTCTACATACTCGCTTAAGGGGACCTCTTCTCAAGCCGCCTTGTCTTCGGTTACCTTCTCATCTCCTGATAGCTTGATACCATCAGTTTCTTCTTTCATGAAAGAGTATGAGTGTCTTCGAAGTTGATCATGGCTTCATCAGCTATATGTTCTAAATGTAGAGGTTCTGATATTATCTTCATTTTTGCCTCGTACTTTTTTCTGAGAATTAGGTGGGACCAATCCAAGGAAAGGTATACTTCTATCTTTGAGGTGAATTATCAAGATAGGCAGAGGCCAAACATAGGAGGGACATCTATGATCATAGTATCTTGTGGCACTATGATACTAGGATAGGAGAACAAATTCAAGGGGAGATATTTAATGAGACCTATAGTTTTGACCTTGTTCCCATTTAGCTGCATAACACCTCTTTTTAAGAGCTCATAGCTAAGTCCTAAGGCTTTGGTTTCTCCTCTTTGACCTCTATCGAAGCCTCCTCTACAGTATTTACAAGAAATTTGGTTGGAGGTGATGAGTCGGTAGCCCTTACGGAAGCTTGTTATATCGGTTGCATAACTGCATCTTTTTGTAGGGCCTTCTATAGTAATAATTTTTTTTCTGGAATGGCCAAGATATCCCAAAGGGATACATTAGCAAAATATTTTTTAATTGTTCCACCACATTGAAAGGTGGTAGATTTGGAGGCTTTTGTTCCTTGGACTTGGTGATGGCAATCTCCTTGCGCAACTGCAGCTGTGGAGCGATTGTGGAAGGGCCAGGGATTTGGTCTAGGATGCTTCTGGGTTGCGGAGTGATCGGATCGCCTGTGAATCTCCTTATCGATCAAGTGTTGTAGTCAGATTGTACTTGCAGGGTCCCTAATGTGGATGCTTCATAAGTGAAAAATGCTTCCTCTCTCTCCATCCATGAGAGGAGGGCATGGTCAGGAGCTATGTTATTCTCTTGTTCCAGTGACATGCCCTACATCTGTGTGATAAGAACCGCATTCTCCATTTGGGGAAAGGGACATGTATATCCTCCTGAATTCGGTGCCATGCCTTGGTTGCACTGTTCCTCAACCCTTTGTTGCCAATTTCCATGTGGAAATTTTTGAGACATATGCATGTCACCACAGGGGAAGCACTAGGGATTGAAATCTTTGGCGAGATTGTTCTTCCCTATGGTCAGGTCTCTACTAGTACTTGTTTGAGCAGCTCCCAGCAGAATCGATATAGGCATTATTTGGTTATTTGTCTGAGTCTATGGACTTGTTTGCGTGGCTCCTTGATATTGGTTCTATTCATAGGAAGGTTTTTTGCCTTGATAAATTTGGTAGGATGGTCTTGGAGGAGCAGCCTGGTTGCACTTGATAGTGGTTACTTCATTTGTTAAGTTTCATAAAATTTTCCTTATGTCACTCATCTCATCCTTCGAGGCACCGAATGTAGAAGCAACATTCTATGGCACACTTGGATATTTGTACATAGACAAGGGGAGCACTGGTGTGCTAGTAGATGGAATCTCTTGAGTAGAAGTTGATATTTTGAGGAATATCAGGATAATGGACCAAGGTGGCAACTTCCCGGTGTCGATCAAGTTGCTCTCCAACTTAACCACTATGTTGTATGCATCCAGTAATGTGGTTCCTCTAGTGATTGGATCATCATGGAGATGTCGGTGTTGATGGATTTTAAATAGAACATAAATGCTAGCTCATCTATTGGTCGGATGGCAATCTAGATTCTCTGTCAGGTCGTATGGAATCGAGCATTGAAATTTGTCATGGATTCAGATGGGGCCCGCTTGGTTGTTGATAGCTGATGATATAGTGAACACTAGTCTCTATCAGTAGAGAATATTTCATAAAAAGGATCCTTGAGCTGATCCCAAGTATCGATACTATTAGCTGGTAGAGTGTGATACCAATCTAATGCTTTTCCTCTTAAAGAAGATATGAGCAGCAATTAGTCCTATGTTCTGATCTGTAACTCCGTGTACCAAACATGCATCTGCCACATCTTGTAGATGTTTAGATGGTGTTCTTGAGCCATATTTGATAAACTTAGGAATAGCTTTGAGAGCAAAGACCAGGATAGGGGCCAAAACAATAGGTGCAATTGGGGCTATAAGGGGACTTTCCGCATCCCCAGCCACATAATTTTGGTTTGCAATCTGCAACATGGCTGGGATCCAAAATTTCTACTGGGCGATATTGGGTATGCGCTATCACTAGTGGAGGTACTAACAAGCCAGAATTATTTTTTGTTCATGACCTAATAACAGGTAATGGCCTATACACCCTCTTTGATTTTTGGTATATTTCTTGTCCCACTAGATGTGCCAGAAAAAAGAAAGTGTTGATGCCAAAAATTGGAAAGGTAACAACCTTTATGGGAAACTCAGATAAAGGGGGGACCTATTGTGCTAAACTTAGTGACATCTGGATTTTAAAGAAGTCAAATTTTTCTATAACTGGGGTTTTGAATGAGAAAAGGAAGTAGATATAAAAATAAAAGGATCTAACTAGGGTGATACGCGAAGATTTAGATATAAGGCACAATAAATCTATCTTTAGGATGCGATATAAGGGCCCGTACAATTGTCTATTGTGTTCCAGAATGATAGAAAATAAAGATAGAAGCCTAAATGATTCACTTAATGACATAAAATAATATTCATAAACATTTACTAGAAAGAGGAGTCAAATACATGATCTAAACCGGTAAACTTGCGTTAAATTTAAAGAAGTTATGCATATGAACAATTTAGTACAATAATGACACAGTAAATCTTATCAAATATCAAAGAAAATAGAATGGTCAAACAATGGCATAGTTTGTGAGTTGTTTTGCGATAATCTAAAAAACAATAAATGGCCTAGTTCTTCCACCAATTTCTAATGTCAAAATTTGAACCCCTGCTTCCAAAGAAGAAGTGGTAATTATTAAAACCCCATCTTGGTGAGCTAGTAACAGAAAAGATCCTCTGATCATGAGAAATTATGTATTAGCAATGATTTACCCTAGCCGTTGCAACTGAAAAATATTTGAGCCATGATCGAGGACATCTTAGAGCTAGATGCATCCCCTGTGAATGATGGAAGTGGTCCCACTAGACCAACGTGTCAACAGGTGTCATCCACTCATGACAACAGTTATAATACGTGGCAACTTTTGTGAGGTTGCTGCTTGTTTCATCACGCCTACGCGAAGAAGCTTTTAGAAGATCCATGTGGCAAACAGTCAGGGCCCAATGTTCATTCTACCTCTCATGTGATGAAAATCTATGCAATAAAGACATGTGGAGGTCTCTCAAACATACTACGCTGAAGGTGGGGGCTGCGAAGGAATGTGCATGGAACAAGACTACGTGGCATGTTGTCGGGGCCTAAAAGGGGAGTGATGGGAAGAAGCACTGAAGACTGTGAACTATCGACACATGGAAGCATGGTGGTGGCTTTTTGAAAAGCGAAGGAAAGAATATTACAAGGAGCGCTTGGTTGACAAGTGGTAGTGTTCAGATAAATACTTGCAAAAGGCATCCAATGTTACATTTGATAGATGGTCGAGACTGGTACTTAGCAAAAAATAAAATTACCCAAAGGGAGCTTGGGGAAATTTATATTCACAAATACCAAATGATACAAACGATAGAATACCCCATTCTAGTTGAATGACCAGTTCGATGGATGATAAGATAATCGATTGATGAAATATTTCATTCGTTTGTTGTTCTAGTTTAAATGATGATTGCTTCTGGACCAAGGACATGACCCAAATCGACAAACCCTAAAGGATTTGACTTAGGGGGCCTCGGGGTCTCATCGATGGATGGTGTTGCCTATGTAGCAGTGCGTAGAGACCTCGTAGTTCAACACGACTTGACTTTGTCTTGTTTGAAAAAATACTAAGTCATGATTTTATTTGGCCAACCGAAAGGAACTAACTTAATGCCTTGGGGACTCATTTAAGATGAGCCTTGCCTACGTAGAAAATGTGTAGAGGCAATGTAATTCGACCACTTTAATAAACACTGACTCAAACTCTGACTTTGACTCTAACTCTAGGTTTTTTTTTGGGAGTTTTAAATTTTTGATGTTTTTGGATTTTGATTTTATATTTTTGGATTTTGAAATGTTTTGATTGGATTTTGAAATGTTTTGATATATTTTTTTGGATTTTCAAATGTTTTGATTTTTTTTTGGATTTTGACATGTTTTGATTTTTTTGGATTTTTTCAGGACATTGTATGGTTTTTATGGAGGTTGAAGGTTGAAGGTTTTAAAGGGCTAACACCATTTATTATTTCCCATGAAGATGTAAGTCAAGGAATTTCTCCCAGTTAGGTATACGACCAATTTACTATGTGTGAAGGAAAGTGACGAATGTGACGAATGGATATGAAAGCAAAGGATGCTAAATGTTGGTGGTCTTCAAGCCATGGGAAGGATGATGGAGCTTATTATGGATGGGAAATAAGTGTGAATGGATGAAAGACTAGATGGAGTGATAGTAGATGAAGGAGAATAGACCGACTATGCATGGTTTCTGTTTGCCAGGTTTTCATTATGGTATTTATTCAAAGTGCCATTGAAGTGGTTTTCACTTTTAGATGAATTATTTCTCTTTACAATTTGATTTTATTTTTTTCATTTTTTTTGCATTCTTGTATTTTTGTATTTTTTTTTGGTATTTTTTTGTATTTTTGACCTTTTAAGGGATACTTTGAGAATAAAGTATAATACTTGTGAAGGTGGATGTTGTTGATGGGTTTAGACAATGGTTCTCCTTTAGGAGTAGAAAGCTGATAAACACCAAATCCATATGCTTATGTGACAACTTATAGTCCCAACCAATTAGGCTCAAATTTACCAAGTTTTTCTCGTTTTGCTTGGTTCTTTGGATTCTCCTTTAAGACTAGATCACTAATTTAAAAACTTCTAGGATGAACCTTCTTATTATAACTGCATTGGAGGCATTTTTGATATGCTTGCAAGTGTGTTAAAGCATTTTGTCTCTTTTCATCCAGTAACTCTAGCTCTTATAGGCGGGATACACAGTATTCTTCTTGATCAAACAGGTCGTGCATATAGACTTGTAGGGATGGTAACTCAACCTGTATAGGAAGTATTGCTTCAGATCCATAAACAAGGGAATATGGTGTGGCTCCTCTAGGGGTACAAATACTCATGTGATAGGCCAATAAATCAGGGTTAAGTTGTAAGTGCTAGTCACAACCAGCGTCATTGGCAGTCTTCTTTAAGATCTTTAGGATAGTATTATTAGACGCCTCATCTTGACCATTACCCTAGGGGTAATACAAGTGGAAAAATGATGTTGAATATGGATTTTGTCATAGAGCTCACAGACATCTTGGTTTTTGAAAGGGTGACCATTATCTATAATGATGGAGAGTGGGATACCATAATGGAAAACAATGTAATTCAAGATGAATTTGGCTATCTAATTGCTAGTAATGTAAGTCAATGACATGGATTCAATCCATTTTGTAAAGTACTCAGTGGCAACAAGGATAAACTTATGTCCATTGGAAGAGGTGGGATGGATTTTTCCTACGAGGTCGAGTCCCTATTGAGAAAATGGCCATGGCAAAGCAAGCGGTTGCAGTTCCTGAGCTGGTCCATGTATGAGATCTCCATGAATTTTACATTGGTGAAATTTCTTCACAAAATTATAGGCATCACATTCCATCATAGGTGTTGACAATTATTTCACTTGCATTATTAGTGTTGAATAAAAAACTCCAAAGACAGACTGCGAAGAAGATTATTCTTCTTAAAAGATATGGAACAAGAAAATCTCGAAAGGGGGAAATTTGCCTAAATAGAACAATCGAGATCAACTCAGTTCAATCCAAAGTCTCTAGTAATCAGGTCATGATCATACTAGGTTTGCTTTAGGGTTTGATGTGAATTTTTTGTTAATCTCAAAGGGAATATGTTTTTTAATTCTTTTTTGTTTTTGGACACTCAGTTTTCAATTTGGATCCTAAGAATAATTATCATTAAATAAAAAGATTTGAAATAATATTTCATGAAAATCAACAAATTCATTTGCTATCACTTAAGTAGATTTAGCTTTAAGCATTCAGATTTTTTTTATGTAAAATGAAATATTTTCAATAAATTTCCATTCATTCATCTATTTTTTTTTAAACATTGTCAAGGAATTTAAACATCTATTCTAACATAAAGCATAAAAATACTAAAATTAAAAGGTTCTCTCGATTATTCTCCATGTTTACCCCTAAGAATTAATTAAATTAAAGAAAATTGCTTTATACTTCACTAGATTGCTTCACAACTACATATAAAATGGTGTGAGGTTTTAAAGAGAGGATTTCGTTTGGACACCGATTATTTTTTGTATACACCCTTAAATGGCACAGTATACAGGCTTGTTCAACAAAACTAACAAAACCAACTAAAAAAGATTCATGAGATAGGTAGCTATCAAATAGGCTCTGATATTAATTAACATCTACATGCATACAATTTTTTATTCCAGAATGATTTAGAAAATAGGAAAAAAGAACAAAACTTAAAGAAGTTTTGGCTCTTCTGACATCCACAAATTCTGAACTTAAAATAAAAAAAGATATTCATTGGCCTTTTATAGAACACAAGGCACAAACAAGATAAAACAAATACATGAGAGGAAATCCAAGGGATGAATCACATCAAGGCACGTCGAAGAAAAGTGATTGACCAAGAAATTACAATTAAATTCTTTGAAGATTGACTTCAATTATTCATTGAAGCTCTCCGGGTTCCGGTCTTGATTATCGTGAGGATAATAACTTGAATCAGGATAGCTTGTTGGAACTTCCCATACATGCAAAATGGTATCATTATTGCTTTGTTCCAACACTCGGTCTTGCTTCGGAAATGCTACTCTTTGGAATGGGCTTACCCAAAGATGGATATTTGCTTCCACCGCATGTAAAATATCGGGATCTCCAGCATTCTGGTGGACTCAAAGCCTTCTTCATTATAATTTACCAGAGAAAGTAATCTGATTTGGAAATGATTCTATCCCTGATTCAAATTTTCTTTACCTTCCATACCCAAACTTTGCATCACAATCTATATTTCCTACAATCACAAATTCCACACATTAAGTCCCTTTTGAAAAAAACATTTATAAACATCTCATGTAAATAAAACCATTAATCAAATATTATAAAATTAATCTCCATAAATAGCATGTTTTCCAAAGCGTATAAAAAATTAGTGTATGATTATCTTCTTTATATATATATATACCAAATCACCGAACTATCGGGCTTATTAGATAATCATAAAATCTCAAAACCTTATTCAACCAAAACCCGGTACCTGATATTCAGCTTTACCCACAACTTTCCTCGGACTTTAGTTTCACCGGACTTCCATCTATCTTGGGCTTCCATCATCAGACTGGAATGCATGACTTATCTTCTTGATAACCTTTTCACCTTTCAAGCATCCTCGGTTTTCGATATTTAACACCTAGAACACTTCACTATGTAGCATTCTTTTAAATTAAAGATTTATTTTTCCTTTCCTTTTTCGGTGATCTTACAAATAACTAGCTCATACCATAAGATCAAAAAAAGTTTTCATTGGGTCCCCAAGCCTTAGAGTCTTGGGGTGTGTTGTGAGACCGCACAACAATAGGCCAATAATATTCTATTCTCATGAGGTTTATAGCTAAGGTGGGACCAGTAGAGTGAGCTCCACATATACCATGATGTACCTCTTGTAAGGTTGTTTGTGCTTCATTTGAGTCAAGACATCGAAGGAGGGTACTATCTAGGCTACGACGATAAAGGGTGTCTCCGATGATGGAATATTTAGATGCTTGTCAGATAAATGCCTTACATTGGTTAAGAGACAAGTTAGGAGGTATAATCTGGTCATGTAAATAGGAATGAATGTCTTTGTACCAAGGTGAATCAACACCAACAATTTCACACACAAGTTTGGTTTCGACATCGAACATAGGGATCAATAGTTGTTCTACCAAGAACTCGTATTGCGATGTATTATTGGGAATTTCCAAGAGAGATCTGATGGTAGCCATTGCATCAAGTTCTTTGTTCTAGATTCTTAGGATTTGTTCAAAAGAAACATTATCAAAGTATAGTTTGAAGTATAGTTTGAAGATATCCACCATACGTTTGTAGGGAATCAATTTCTCATCCTTAGTATCATAAGCATCATTAACTTTTTTTATCACTAACTGTGAATCACCGTAGACTTGAAGATCCTTGATTTTTCATTTTATTGCTATGTGAAGTCCTATTAATAATGCCTCATATTTTTCTATATTATTAGTGTAGGGGAATTCTATTCATATGACTTAGGTATGGAATATCCTCGAGGGGTGATGAACAAAATTCCAGCTCTTGAACCATGACTTGTGTAAGATCCATCAAAGTATAACTTCCAAGTGCTCAGTGTGTTTATGAGAAATATTGATCCATCTGGAAAATTAGATATCAAAGGGTGATCTACTTTTACACATGCATCTTCAAGTTGCTTTGCTATGACTTGTCCTTTTATTTCTTTTCAATCTACATATTCGATGTTATATTCACTCAGTATCACAACCCACTTAGTTATTCTTCCTGTCAGGGCTGCTTTATTGAGAAAATATTTCAAAGGATCAATTTTGGTGATCAGTTTTGTCTTATGATTCAACAAGTAATGTCTCAATTTTTGTATTGCAAATACCACTTCTAGACATGCTCATTCAATAGGACTATAATTCAATTCATATCCAACTAGGGTGTGATTGATGTAATATATAGCTTGTTATTTTCCATCATTATCATTTTGTGCTAACAATGCCCCTAGTGTTGATGGTGTGGTTGTCACATATAATATCAAACATTTTCCATCAATTGGAGGCATAAGAACTGGTGGAGTCAGTAGATAATTTTTTATCTAATCAAATGCTTCTTGACACTTGTTTTTCCAATTGAAGGGAATTCCTTTTCTTAGCAGATGGTGGAATGGGTGGATCTTGTCTATTAATTGGCTAATGAATCTGCAGATCAATTGTAGTCTTCCTTGTAATGTCCTTAATTGACTGATATTGGTTGGTGGTGGAATTTCTAAGATAGCTTTGACTTTTTTGGGATCAACTTCTATTCCCCTACGTGAGACTATGTATCCAAGGAGTTTTCCTAATTCGACCCCAAAAACACATTTCTCTGGGTTTAATCTAACTTGATACTTTTCCAATCATGTGCAAATCTTGTCCAATACTACTAAGTGTCCACTTAATTCCAGGGATTTAGAGAGAAGTTCATCGACATAATCTTCCATCAGTATGTACATATAGTCATGAAAGATTGTAGTCACTTCTCTCTAATATGTAGCTCCAGCATTTTTCAGTCCAAATGATATCACATTCCAACAAAAATTTCCCCAAGCACATGTAAAAGTTATTTTTGGTTGATCTTTAGTGGCAATCCTTATCTAATTATAACCTAAGAATCCATCCATGAGTGATAGCATTTCATATCCAGTTATGAGGTCTACTATGATGTCGATGTTTGGTAGAGGAAAATCATCCTTAGGAAAAGTTTTGTTGAGCTCTTTGTTGAGCTCTCTAAAATCTATGTAGATTCTTATTTGACCATTTGGTTTAGTGATAGGAACAAGGTTTGATATCCAGTCTGCATAATCAATCGACCTAACGAATCCAATATCTAGAAGTTTCTTCAATTCTGCCTTGACAAGAAGTGCAATCTGTGGATGCATTTTTGTCCGCTTTTGTTTCTATGGTTTAGCATTAGGTAGTAGTGGTAAGCGATGTAAAACCAATTCGGGATCCAATCCAAGCATATATGTATATGACCAAGCAAAATTGACTTGTCTTTTTGCAAATAATGTTGTGAACTCAGGATTTTCCTTGGTGGTCAAAGATGCTGCTAACTATATGATTCTTGAATTATCTTGTGTTCCAACATTCACCTCATCTATCTCTTCTATTAGTAACGATGATCTCTCTTGGTCTATTGGGAGATAGTCCAATGCTCCATCCTCAGGTGCCTCAGGGAGGTTTTCACCTTCGGATACGTCCTTTATTTTTACTTTTTCATGGTCAACAGATGCCTTTCAGTTTTCACCTTAAGACCTATTATTTTTATTTATTTTTTTATCATTTTCACTTTTGCAACTAGAGGATAGGACAACCTCACCAAATTATGCTACATAATCGAGTTCTATGGAAAATCCAGCCTTATGATCCCCACTAGGTATTCCTTCATGAAGTCCCATAAACTCAGTGATTGCTTTGTCATTCTCAAAGGTGCCCAAAATTGGTGGGTCTTGTTGATCCCAATCTATGAGTTGTGGGTAGACAAGGGGTAAGCCATCATCAATGTTATCAAGAGTCATGGTGTAGGCAGAGAGATTAAAGATAAATGTAGAGTCATCAGGTTCCCAAGAGGCACCGTCAATGGTTTCCCAGAAGTGTTTAATCCATTCTTCTTTATTTAAGGGGGATTTGGGATGAGGGCTTGGTAAAATAAGTGGGGAACCAATTATAAGCATTTGACTGAACTGTGTTTCAAGAGGAGGCTCATCAAGTATTCTGATTTTTTTTTATCTAAGTCCATAAAGGTAGTGGAGGATAGGGAATCCCATTCATATTCATTCTAATTGGCATCAAAATCCCAAGGGTCCTCATATGTCTCGATCTCATCTGAAGCATTAGCAACCTCACTCAAAGGTAATCTGATACCTCAGATAGTCACTTTATAGGTACAAACCCTAAACCTTGATGTTTAATCAACTTAGGAGGTTGCAAGGGTTCTATCATTCCTTGTTTATTTAGGCCAAGACCACTATGTCCATCATATCCTTTTTTTTTCATTATTGGGAACCCTTTTGGATATTGTTCAATTGCCAACCTTTTAAATTGACTGTCTTCTTCTTCTCTATACATCATGTGAGAATGTGATCATCTAGAGATTCCTTGGCAAGTTCCCCCATTTGGTGAAGGTGAGAGGGGGATTATGAAAGATAACCTTAGGCTACATGGGATGTGGTTTTCCCTAAGACTTTGGTGATTTAGGCAATTTTCCAATGAAAAAGAGACTCTTCATTTTATATTCTCGGCATCCTTTGTCTTGGATTTGGATCTTAGGAATGGAGGGTGTGGTGAATGGAGTGGATTATTTGATAGAGTAGATGGGTTGATGTAGTAAGATGAAGTGGTGGATAAATTGGAAGGTGAGGCCTCTCAATTGATGGGCACTTGATGTTTAGTACTTCCTCTTAAGTTTGAACAATACTAAAAAGGATCAGGGTCACCTGGAATGGTGATTTCAGTGTTATTGTGTGGAAATTTGAGGCGTTGATGGTAGGTGGATGGAATAGCTCTCATAGCATGAATCCAACGACGGCCAAGCAGAAGGTTATAATGTAAATCTAGATCCAAGACATGGAATACTGTATTTTGTATTGTAGGGCCAACTCTTATAGTGAGTGAAATGACTCCTTTGGATGAACGCTCAACATCATCATAAGCTTTGATAGTGATTTTATTTGTTCGGTCTATATAATTTTTAGAGTATCCTAAGGATTTCATAGATTTTAGTGAGTAAATATTTAGACCTGCTCCACCTTCAACTAGGACTTGTCCAATCTTGCATTTATCGATGCAAAATTTGAGATGTAAAGGGTCATTATGATCATATTTTCGTGTGGAAAAGTCTTGCTTAGAGAAGATGACGTGATGTGGCATGGCTAAGTATCCGACCATGGCCTGAAATGCATTGACATCTAGGTTGGTGGAGATAGATGCTTCTTGCAATTATTTTTCAAGTATAGCTCTATGATGTGGGGATGTGTGAAGGAGCTCTAAGATAGAGATTTGTGTGGGAGTCTTTCCCAGATGCTCTAGGAGATTATATCAGATCTTTCGCTGAGGATTAGGTAGAGGTCCTCGAATAGTTACCTTGGTTCTACAAGTAGAAACAACATTGTTTGAGTTTGCTTTTTTTATGGTGATGGTATTGACCGGATCATCATAGGGTGTTATATTAAGAATGATAGTGCTATAGTCATGTTTGACTATGGCATAGTTGGCACTATTGTCATTCCCTGAACTTGAGGCTTTCCCTTTATCATGGTCTTGCAAGGGAGTCTTGAATATGGTGTGATCAGCATTGGTTTTACCTTGTGAATCTCTTATTGATATGGTTCCATTTTCAATGAGGTCTTGAATGATGTTCTTGAGTGTCCAACACCTTGTTGTTTTGTGTCCTTTTCTATGATGGTATTCACAGTATTCGTCTTCTTTCCACCAATTTGGTTTGATCAAGGAAGGTTCATAATTCTTGGTGTTAGGTAGTGTGATGGTATTGGTTTGCAATAGTTGTTTGAGAAATGAGATGTATTCAATGAGGAGGGACCTTTAAGTTGAATGGTTGGACCTTTAGTTATCAGTTTGGCATCAAAAACTCCATCATTTGTAATATTTTTGTTTCAGGACCAGTATTTGCTCTTGTCATTGTTGGATTTTGGATTTTCTCTATTTATCTTGACTAGTCCTTTGGTGATAAGACATTTCTCAATAAGTAAAGCTTTCTCAAGGATCTCTTCAAAGGTTGTACAGCATTGGATTTGAATTCGACTTGTGAGCTCTCCATTAATATTTTCCACAAACATGGTGACCAATTATTATTTAAGAATATGACAAGGGAATTTTCTAGCCAAACCTTGCCATCTTTGGTAGAATGAGGTAAGGGGTTCTCCTTCTTCTTATCTAGTGGTGCTTAATGTTGCAAGGGTGACATCATTCTTAATGTTGAAGGAAAAATTATTAATGAATTTGGCAGCCAATTCACCCCATGTTCTTATTCTTGGACAAGGATGTGCAAACCAATCTAAAGTTGACCCTATAAGACTTCACATAAATAGTCGCATTAAATAAATTGGATCATATGAGACTTTCATACATGATGTTTTGAATTCTTGAATGTGCTCTATTGGATCCCCTACCCCCTTATACTTAGGCAAAGGTGGTGATGTAAAATGAGGGGGAAAGGGTGGCATATATAAATTGTGATCGAATGGAAAGGGGCATAATTCCTCCATGGAATAGGTCTTTTTGTTGGTCCCCAATTGCATGTTAGTCATTTGTTGTTGAAGGGTTTGGACATGTTGTATCAAGAAGTCTGCAAGAGATGGTGTTGTATTTCTTTGATTTGGTGTCATAATGCTAGCATTGAGGTCATAGGTTGGATTTGAATTATGATTGATGCCTTGTGATGTGAGACCTTGATCACAATATTGATTTGTGTTGGTTTTATTTGGAATTAAATTGGAATTTAGGTTTTTGCCAAAGGTCATGTTTGCATGTGGTATGGTGTTTTGGAATTGATGTGTAGACCCTTGATTTTTGTTTTGGTTTTGAAAATTAGGTCCCTTGATTATAATTTGGGAACGATGAGAGGGACCCTTGATTCGCATTTTGGAATGATGGGATGGATCATTGATTATTGTCTTTCTTTGGGATTTTTTATGAGACAATGTGGAACTTTCTAGGTTGGCTTGAAAATTGGAATAAGGATCCTTGGTTTGTGTTTTGAAGTGTAGGAATGGGACCTTGGTTTGCATTTTGATTTAAAGGTGTAAGACGTTGTGAAGTAGGACCTTGATGTGTGTTTTAGAAAAGGGGATTTGTAAAGGTATTACCCATGGAGTTGGAGGTATTTCCAAGTGTAGACTTTTGCCTGTGTGGTGGTGTGGTTTACATTGTTTCCAAATGTTTGGATATTTTGGATATGCGTGGTGGTGGTACTCATGTGTGAGGTTGTCCCAAGGGGTATTTTTTATGTTTGAGATGATGGAGGCATGCCAAGTGCAAATGGATTTTCATTTTACTCATCTATAATGGTTGATACATCAAAACCTTGAGGTAGCTTGGCACCCTTTTTAGCTAGTGCATAGAAGTATCTATTAGGATCAACATTAACAAGTTGATCAATCATGTTTAAAATTTTTGGGTCTTGATAAGCTCTTTCAATTTATTGAGCAGTCAATTGCTTGTTGAATTCTTCTATGCTTAGGTTTTCCCATTTCTTTTTGAATTCATCATGACGTAGATTTCCCCAATTGTTGTTTTGATCTCTTTGTGGTACCTCTCTATGAGGTGTGGATTGATTTCAATTGAACCCAAGGGTAGTACCATGAAAAGGGTCACTTGAATATTCCATGTCCTTTCTTTTGGATTTTGACCTTGTTTCAACCATGTGAGAGGCTTGCAAGTTTGAGAGATAATGAAAGATGTAGATGACACTAAACTATGTTTTTGGATTTTTAGATTCTAGGCTATGAAAATGCAAGGATGCTAAAGTGGGGATGATAATGCAAAGACAATAATGACAAAAGGATGGAGATAATGAATGCTAAGGGATGCTAAAATCTAATTGATGATCAATCTAAGTGACAAGGTGAAGATAATGATGCAATTGAAACTACGCTATGTTTTTGTTTTTTTTGGAGTATAAGGATGCAAAGTGCAATCTAGGAAATACAAGTCTAAATGAGAGTAATGTGAAGGAATTTTAAACTAAGGGTGGCAATCAAGCTAATGTGAACCCAAGGCAAAAAACTCCAAATTTCATTGACCATAAGAGAACAACCAAGACTAGGACACAAGACCAAGATCAAACTTGACAAAGTGACAAATGACAAGACAATGACAATGGCAATGGTCAATCACAATTAGAATGTGTAACCCATCATTTCCAAAAGCTCAAAGTTCTCCCTATGTTCAAAATTTGAAGGCCTAAATGCAACCTAAGGGTGAAATTCCAAATTGTGTTATGCAAGGAATGAAAGGGATGCAACCTATGATGCAATGTTTTCCTAATGGGGATGATTAGAATGGGTTGGTAAAACTTGTGGGTCTATGTCTGACGGTTGCGATTCTAGAATGATATTTTTCATAGTTTTGAAGATTTCAATGGTTTTTGATTTGAGTTTTGATTGTTTCTGATGGAATATGATTGGAAAACGTAGCAGAAAGTATCAAACACTTTTTTTGAGGATGAGTTTGATGTAAAAACATTTGAATTTTTTTTAAAGAAGACAAGAAAAATCGTAAGGTTGGCAAGGATAATATTCGTTCAATTCCCACTTGGATTAGCCAACCACACTTATTCTTAGTGGATGTCTTAGAAGCTTGGCTAGACTAGCTCCCCCAACATGACACTCACTTCTCAAGTCAACCAAGTTTTGATTTCTCATGAATCTCCTATGATGAACCCTTCATCTCTACTAAGAACTGCGATTATGTGAGATGGCTTCGGAGGTCTGACCTTCTGCAACAGCAAATAGAAGGATTTTGGCTACTATAAACAAGAGGTGTCTAGTAATGGCATCCGGTTTAAGGGGTACTATGATAATCTCCCTCATGAGTTCTCCCTACCCTTAGAACAAGGGGTTACATATCATAAATGTTTTAGGTGAGAGCTATCATGTACCACATCCCATTGATTGCAAACTTTCCCTGCAATCATAAATTTCTATAGCGGTTCGGAAGGACTTGGCTTTAGCTCGTTACCGCTTAGGGTCATCCCTTGGGGTGAATAATTTTTCCCACTAAAGCAGACCCTTCTAAATGGGTGAACACAAAAATGGAAGGGTTTGGCTTTCTGATCACCAAGTTTGCACAAAGTGAGAGCATAATACCTACCACCCTCAAACACTAAGACATGGTGTTCATTTACCCTCTAATTTAATCTATGTGAAAAATACAATCGTTCATTTTAGAGCACCAAAAAAAGTGTTATCTAATCTAAAATAAAAAAAGTGGTTTCAAAATGTAATCCTTGGACATTCAAACCTACAAAACCACTTGTTAGTAGTTTCAAAAAATGATCTTGAACCAATGAGAAAGTTGCAAAAACTAAGTTAGCGCAAGAGATTTAAAACCAAACTAAAACTCAAAAAGTTAGCAGCTAACTAAACTAGAAAATGAAGAGACTAAACTGAACTAAGGAAATAACTTTAAAAAAATTAAAAATTAAGAGCTCAATTTTTTTGTTGCTTCAAAAGAAGCAATTTTTTGGGAGCCCTACTTCAAAGCCACACGTTGCAAATAGAAAATCAGTAAACCAAAAAAAAACTTGCATAAAAACAGCAAACTAAAATAGTGATAACTTAAACAAAATTTTAAACTGTAAAAAATATGTGGAAAGCTAAGACATTGACCTTCAAAACCGAGAAAATTTTTGGGAAAATCCTACACAACAAAAATGTTATAAACAAAAGAAAATTTGGACCTTAACAACTAAATCTTAAAAAGCTACAAGCACTAAAATGACCATAACTTTCCCAAAACATATCAAAATTTCAAACTATTTGAAGTTTCAGAAAGCTGGAAATGAGGTGTACAAAACCCAGATAATAGTTTTTGAAGATTTAATGCACCAATTTTCCTGTACTCAAAATAAGATGGTGGGTTTTTGTGCAAATTCTTGGTTGTAACCTACAAAACAACGAAAACAAATAATAAAACAAACTATCTTTTTTGCTAAATTTTAAGATTCACGTTGGGATCACCAATGAAAGATGTGGTAAAATAAAATAGCATAGATAAAGTGACAACCAACACAAATCTAAGCATTTAACCCCATCCAAACAAGAGAAAACAAACAAATGAGGAATAAATGAAAAACATTCAAATGAAAACACTCCCCATTGAACTTGCATCACTTTTCTTGTCTCTCCTTCTTATTCTTTTGCAAATATACCCTTAGATATGCAGTCTAAATTGTGAAAATACCTGTAAATAGTAAGCAAGAAAGTTTGAGATAATGGTTGTTAAATTAAAAAATAGAGGAGAAAGGTTACTTTTATAGACAACCTTTTGAATGGACGGTTGAGATAAATCTTCTAGAAAGATTCTAAAATCAATGGATGAGGATTCATGAGAGGGAGGTTAAAAAATAGATGGCCAAGATCGAGTTTCTAGAAAGATGCCAAGATCAACGGTTGAAAATTGATGCAACCAAAATATGTCATGCATGGAAAAGATATGGCGTTGACAGCTATGACAGACATGCAGGCAATGACAGGGGATTGTTTGACCAAGTATGATTCAAAAATGGAGAAGGACAAGTGGAAAATAAATAATTTACTTAAACTTATTTATTTGGAGGAAATGAAAAAGGAGATTTAATTAAATTCATAAATTTAAATAAAGGAGGAGATAAAAATTAAACATGGATAATTGATTTGGACCAATTATTCAAAAGAGAAGAATGACACATAATTAAATAATTTTGTCAATTATTTAATTATAGAAGAATAAAAGGTCAAATAATAATTATTATCTTACTATAGACAGGTGATGAAAGATAAGTAATTAAATAAATAATGATTTATTTAATTATTGAAAAAGGGAGGATTAGTGACAATTAAATAATTTTAATTGATCGGGATAGAATAAAGATTAGAAAAATGAATTAATTAAATAATTAAAAATTATTTAACTAATAAAAGAATATGATCAAGCATAGATGAACAATTAAAATTATTAAATTATTGAAGGGGAATGACCAAGAAAAATGACGCTCATAGACTTACGACATTTTTCAATGTCTACACTTGAGGATGTCCCATGAAGGATTTTGAGAAGCAAGGATATCTCAGGACTCTCTTTCTTTGACTATTTTCTGTTGGCTATCTTTTAACTTGGTTTTCAAGTCAGGTTACTAGCTTCCTTGAGGATGTCCCATGAAGGATTTAGAGGAGAAATAATGTATCCTAACTTTTTTTTTTATTTGATTGTTGTATGTGGTTCATCTTGACAAAAAGACTAGGGAAATTTTTCCCTTAGTATGAGTCAGGACACTCCTTGTCTATGACTATTTGTTTTAGCAAGTGGATGACTTTGTATACCTTGGTCTATTTCATATCATGTTGTTTATTATCCATTTGTGTCATGTAACATCCAATGATGATTTAATGCAAGGCTTAGTATGTATTTGGCCAAATATTGAAGATTCTACATTCTTCTAACAACCATTTCTAATACTAACATTAGATTATTCAACGCTAACATTTCTTCTATCCTACATAATGACGGAGTCCTGTGACACAATTTTTTTTTAAATAATCTACATATACATTCCTTTTAAAAACATCATGTAGAAATTGTCATACATATGTACATAGTAAACCATACATCTATGTTTCATTTTGAAAAAAACACAAAAATATACATATCGATCGCATCTAGGTAACCATGGCATACATGCATTTACCATTAACAATTGTACATATTATAAATACATCCACATGGCATTATACATAATCAAATCACATTGAATTTCATTATCATAAACATAGAATACATACATGACATTTATAAATACCATACATCTATCATCACATAGAAGAAACATATCATCATAGGAAATAAAACATCATAACGTAAACATGGTCATCCATAATATGTGCATGCATAAATAAAACATGCAAGAATAATCATATAGAACACTGCATAATCATATAAAGAATTGTAAATCATATAATCACCGCCAAAAATGATATATATATCGCTCAAAAAAATAAGTGTCAAAGTACAATGTCAGAATGTATCAATCCAAATGGAGCTCATAGGCTCTATGACCATAATACAATGTCTACACATACGAAACAAGTCCCTAGGATGTTCTCCCACTGCTCCCATGCAGAGTTTGAGGAGGTGACTAATGATGAGGTGCTCATTGTGAAGAAGGAGGCCTATCATATGGTCCTCCCCTGGGAGGTCCTACAACATCATTTGTGCTTTGTGATTGGTTGTGTGACATGCTATGGAAACTGCCATGGTGTACTTATGAATAACTGGGAGCCTATCTCTTAGAAGGTACCTCGACCTCATATAAGTCTCTATAATACCTCTCCCTGTCACCATCTCTGACCAACTCTCAAGAAAAAGTTGCAACCGGTCTAGTACATAGGGCCCTCAACTCTACAAACCTTTGCTTTGTCTTCTATCTCCAAGCCACTACCTAATCTCTATCCAAAAAGGCACTATCTCTCTCCATCTACATAAAATCCCACTCGACAGTCACTGCCCTCACCCTCTCCTCCAAGGCCTCTACTCAGGCTTGTAAATATGCCAATCATTGATCAATGGGACCCTCCTCCTCCCAACATGGCCTATCTCCCACCTCTACATCCCACTCCTCAACAATCCTGTCTTAGAGCTCCCTCTCTTGATCCCTCATCTCCTCCTCCTCCTCCTCATCCTGATACCCTACTAGAAAACCAAGGGCATCTATCTCCATCTCCTCTCCATCGGCCTCCACCTCAGCATGCTTCTCCTCATAGGCCTCCTCAGCAGCATGCTCCACATCCATCTCCACCTCTCCTCCTCCACCAAAGTCCAACATTAGAACATCCTCTCCCTCCCCCTCCTCATGGATGGGTGACAAACCTTACCCTCTACTGCCTCTCCTACCTTATTGAACTTGTCAACCACCTCTCCAACCTCCTCCTTTGTCATCATCCCCACCACCTCTACCACCTCTACCACCACCCCTGCCACCATGCCAGCCTCAAGGTCCTATCCCTCATCGCTCTAAAGGAGTCAGCTGATCTGGATTTGTATACGGTATGGGCCTATGCTCTACCCACCAAGAATCATATGGTACGGTGGTCCCAAGATCTGCAACCCCACCCCTCCAACCCCACTGAATAGGTTGTAGTGCCTGAATATCTGCCTCGACTATCACGATAGGAATCATAGGCCCCCATAAAGGAAACTCTCTACAAGAACAAGAAAACTCAGCTCGCCCCCATGGCTCATCTTGGACCTCACCAAACTATTTGAGAACTCGGTTTGGTAGGTGCCTCTCAATAATATGCACACTGGAAATTGTCCATCCAATCAAATACTATGTCTATCTATAGAATGGTAGATGTATGTCCTCATCACACCACCGGGCACAATCCATATATGGCCTCCATATAAAATGCACAAGGGTATCAATGGCATGTCTCCAATACCATGTATCTACCACATGGCTCTAGATGATAATCCTGGCATAACGAAAAACATACGGGGATCTATCATCTAAATCAAATGTCATAGGTGGGTGGAAAATAGTAATGTGTTCCCATGCCCAGATCATTAGTAGAGTGGTACCACGGCTCATCGATTGTGCCTCTTTGTAAGCTATATCATATGAATGAAAATATAACATCACCAATAAACAAGGGTCCCATGCATATACAACCTATCACTCTAGCATCCCTACAAGCATAACACCCCACCCAATAGGAAACACATGACCTCGATGGTCAGGTAGAACAATCCAACCAATCAATATATACAACATGCAATCAATCTGCTCATATCTCTCAGTAAGGACATGCCATCTAATCTCATAATACTCGATATCAAGTTGTATAATATCATCATATACATAAAATAGGCTGATCTCACTATAACCCCTCTAGGTATCATACAGGACTCTCTCACCCATAATCATTAATCTCAATATCCTATAGACATCCTCTAATGTAACTGTAGCCTCTCCTATAGGTAGATGAAAATAGGAAGTCTTTGAGTGCCATCACTCATAGAGAGCCGTCAACATACCTTAGTTTTCCCGAATAGTGGGCATAAATGTCATATGATGTAATCCAAGACTCCGTATCAATCATCTCTCGGCACTCTATAACTAGTCTCACAACTCATATATCACCGGCCTCGACTCCCGGGTGTATATGGGATCCAAAATAGTCTACAAACGCATAAATAAAACTTTGTGTTAGAAATACAAAACATTTTATTTTTTACAGGAATATGTGTTATTTGATTATCAAATGTGATTCAAAATTTCACATGCATTATTTTAACTTACACATGCATTGCAGAAACATAAATGTGTTATTTAATAATGTGGATGTGTTATTCTAATGCAAATGCATCAACCACAATTACTCACCTAACTATCATGCATATGCGTCACATTTTCACAAATGTGATACAAAATTGCAACAATTGTCTACCATGCAAATGTGTGCCCAGAAACACATGTGATGCATTATTCGATATGCGACACTGTTATTAACATATGTGATGCAATCCTACATATGTGGTGCATAAAAATGAAAATGTGTTGATTTATCTAAATGCCCTAATTTGATCTAGACATGTTTTCACATATGCATCATATCGTGAGCACATGTGTCGCATATGAACGCATATGTGTTGATCCTAGAATGATGCATTTGATAATTAAAATTTAAATGCCTAAAAATACGTGAAAATTGAAAATTCAAGAAATGGTTCAGGGCTACATACTGAGGGTCCTACATCGGCCATCCATCTGAAAGTCTAAATGCGATAACCATGATAATTTGTGTAAAAAATGGGTGGCATCCTTGTTGAGAGCTCTCAAGCAAAATCAAGGTTTCTAAAACTTTAGGGGTGCAAATGAATTATTTTTCCACCCAAATCCTATTTATACCTAGGGTTTTTGGAGGGTTTTTCTCAAATCTTATATATTGGGTGCACTATTTACCAACTTCTAACATTTATTTTGCATACCTAACCTCTTCAAAATTGATTTCTTTCACCACCATCGAACTTCTGGCCATCAAATTACCTAATCAGGACAATTTCCAAATTTTTCAAATTTTTTTCAAAAAAATGTCATTTTTCCCGAGGGGGCATACTCTTATCTATTTCACACCGGGGCACGACAGGGGCATGTTTTAACTGATTTTCTTTGACACAAATCTGAAATGACATTGTATCAAAGAGAGACAAACTGCAGACACCGAAAATTGGTCTAGGCCTATGACACCATTTTTGACATAATTCTCACTCTCATGGTCATGATTAAATAATGTTAATTATTTAATTATTTTCTAAACTCACCTATCCTCTATTAATTAAATAACTTTAATCATTTAATTAATTCACCTTACCTTTATTTCAATCTTGATTAATTAAATAAATATTATTTATTTAATTACGTCGTTAATTAATTAATCCTCTTTCTAAAATTAAATATATTATTATTTAATTTACCCTCATCACATTTTCAACTATAATTAAATAATCAGTTTGAATTATTTAATTATTATTTAACTTTTTTTCCAGTCAAATAAATAAATCTTTATTTAATTAATTTAATCTCTAAATTTTGAATGTTGAATTAAATAACCATTTAATTCATAAAAAGAATTATTCTTGGCATATTCCTTTGTGATTAGATAATTGCTTAGTTATCTAATTAGTCATTTACCACTTAAGTCAAGATTTAATTAAATCAGTTAGCTATCTCCTGATTTAATATCTGATTGTTTCTCACAAACAAACTTTCTGTCATAATCAGTTAGTTATCTAGCCTTATTGTTCTGCGTGCAAAATTTTATTAATTAAATAACTTTATTTATTTAATTCATTCATTCATGTGTTCGAACAAACCATTTCAATCTTTATCTTACATGCAACCTTTATTCTTTTGAATTTCGAACAGTCTCGACTAAAGATTAAATTATTATTTAATTTAATCTCCATTAGTTATTCTTTTTCACTCATGTTATTACTGACACTAAATCTCCATCGCATTTCATCCTTTAATCTCGGTTGTCAATTTATCTTTGAATCTGAGCCGATCATTCAAAAATCAATTTTCTATAAATTGTCTTGACCTTCGTCATTATTCCTCCCAAAATCTTTATACTTTTATGAAGAGACTTCAAGAATCTTCTATATTTTGCTAAATCATTATCAATATGCCATATTTTCATACTTGAGAAATCTGAGGGCAATTATTATACAACGAAAAAATGGAGAAGTGCAATAAAGGTGATTCATGGAATGGATGAAGAATTTGGTGAAATTGCTCTTTTATTCTTATTTATACTTTAATTTCCATTATTCTTTGTTGTTAGTGTAGGGTAGATTTGAGTTTATTGCATTAGTATTTGCTTAATCTTGCAGTTTTGTTTTTCCTTAGTGTTACAGTAATGACCAACTCACAAACAACAGACAATGAAAATATCATTCTCCTTCCTAGCTCCTCTAGTTCAGGACATCATCGATGTACTCGAGAGAAATGATAACAAAATTCAAATTTCAACCGTTGAACATTCATGCTAACATGATAAAGCCATGATTCAAAACAAACATCATCCATTTAGATTTGCTTTGATTTGATTATTTTAGTTGTTTGATGTGGATGTGTGTTTGTGATACATTTGATGGTTATTGTATGTTCAATGTTGAGTGTTTCGCTGTGATCTTTGTGTTTGTGATGATTCCATACTTTTGTTTGTATGTTGGTTTAAGCTCAAAGTTTATTGCCCCCAGTGAGTTCAATATTTTTCCCCCAATCTAGGGTGAGACATGACCGCAACATCAAGATATGTACATGAGGTTTTCAATGAAAAGCAGAATGATGGTGAAATAAAATGGTTGAAACATGTTCAAATAGATGGAAAACATAATCTATCAAAAATAGCGTATGTTTCCATGTTTTCATTCTTTTTTTTTATTGCACTTTTTTAGATTTTACAATTACTTTTTTTGTATTTTTTCTTTTTTCATATTTTTTTGTATTTTTGATCTTTTTGATTTTTTTTGTTGTCACCAAGATGCTTGTTTGTTCGGTTTTCATCAGGGTAACCATTTTTTCAAGACATTTTTTAATTTTTTTCTTTTTTTTCAAGGCTTTTAACATGCATTGGATGATTTAGGTGTAGAACTTCTTGAGATGCAGATTGTTGATAGGCTCATAAAACAAATCCACTTTAGGCGTAGATAGCTGATGTGCTCCAAATCCAAATATTAACACAACAACAAAGGGACCTATCCAATTTGGTTCAAATTTTCCCTTTTTTTCTCAATCTTGTTGATTACGGGGATTTTCTTTTAGGACCAAGTCACCAATTTGAAATATTATGGGTTTAACTCTATGATTATAAATTTTCAACATCCTCTGGTAATAGGCTTTTAGGTAATCCATAGCTTGCTGATGATACTCATCCAACAATTCTAACTCTTGTATCTTAGACACCCAATAATCTTCATCTAAAATGATCCCTTTCAATGACACACAGAGTGATGGTAGATCCACCTCAATAAGTAAAATGGCCTCTGCTCCATAGATGAGAGCATAGGGTGTGGCTCTTGTCAAGGTGCAGATACTGGTACGATAGGCCCATAGAGCAAGGTTCAATTTAATGTACCAATCACGTCTACCATCATTGATGGTTTTCTTTCGGAACTTCAAAATGGTTTTTTTTAGTCCTCTACCTGGTCATTTCCTTGAGGGTAGTATGGTGTAGAAAATCGATGCTGGATATGAAAACTTTCACAAAGCTCTTTGATGTCTTGTTTCTTGAAAGGTCTACCATTGTCAGTAACAATGGGCTGGGGAATTTCATACCTTTAGATGATGTAATTTAGGATGAAGGATGTGATCTGTTTTCTAGTGATTGTAGTTAGGGGAACAACTTCAATCCACTTTATAAAATACTTTGTGGTTGTTATGATGAATTTGTGTCCATTTGATGAAGGTGGATGAATTTTACCTACAAGATCTAATCCCCACTGACAGAAAGGCCACATTGACGCAAAAGGTTGTAGTTCTTGCACTAGTGGATGTGTCAAGTTTCCATGGATTTGACATTTTTGGCACTCCTCCATATTTGGCCAATAATACCTCAAACGTAGGAGTTTCTTAGTGAGATTTAGTCCACTTGAATGAGTTCCACAGATATCATCATGAACTTCATGTAAGGTCATTTCATAATTGTTACATTCTAGACAACGAAGGAGAGTACCATCAAGACCTCGTTGATAGAGTATATCCACTATTAGGGTGTGTCGGGCAGCTTGGCGGATAAAGTTATATTTCTATTTTCAGGATAGATCTGGTGGAAGAGTCTTATCTCTTAAATAATTATAGATCTTCCTATAAATCAAGGACTCAATGTCAACTAGATGGCACATAACTTGGGATTCAGGGCTGTCATAGGCAGGGTTAAGCACTTGTTCCACCATGAACTCATCATGGCTTTATTTTACAGGTATCAGAAGAGAAGCAATTGTTGCCATTACATCAACAACTTTTTTATTCGCTCTTGGAATGTGCTCAAATTTGATCTCAACAAAATATTTTTTGAAATCATCCGCCATTCTCTTGTATGGAATCAACTTGTCATCCTTTGTCTGATAATCATCATTCACCTGGTTTATGACTAACTGAGAATCTCCATAGACTTGCAACTCTGTGATCTCCCATTCGACTGCCACCTCAATCCCAATGATGAGTGCTTCATACTCAGTCGTGTTATTTATGCAAGGTGTAGACACTAAAAATTGTCCCAGGCTTGCGATTTCTAAATTCTCCATCATTTCTCCTTTTGTCTTTGATAATTAAATAATTTTAATTATTTAATTATTTTCTAAAGTCATAATTCTTCTATTAACTAAATAATTTTAATTATTTAATTAATTCATTTTTTTTATCTTTATTCCTCCTTGATTAATTAAATAAATTTTATTTAATTAATTACATCACTAATTAAGTCCTCTTCTTTCTAAAATTAAATAAATTCTTATTTATTTAATTTTTGTCCACTTTCCACTATAATGAAATAATTATTTTTAATTATTTAATTATTCATCAGCCTTTTCTCTCCTAAATTAAATAAATTTTATTTATTTAATTTGGTCCACTCTCTTGATTTTGAATTAAATCATTATTTAATTCAAAATGATTCCTTTTGTCACATTCCTCTATAATTAAATAATTATTTTAATTATTTAATTATTCATTGGACACCTATATTAAATAATTTTTATTATTTAATTTCTCCTATCACCTCTTTATTCATGCCAATCTTATCTTCCACATCAAATCTTATCTCTTGACATCTCATTTAATCCTAGACCTTGATTGAATTATCTCATAATTCAATCTCAACCCTTCATCCTTATCATTTTCCCTAATTTATCCCTAACCCTATTTCATACTACAACTTTTAATCTTGTCCATTGATTAAGACATCTTACTGGCATCCAATCTCAACCATTCATTCAAATTTATCTTTTCTATAAAAGACCTTACCCTTGTAATTTTCATTATCTACACATATTATGCAAGTATATGCTGCTAGTGTGAGACAACAATCTTCAATATTTTTCTAGTCACTTGTCATAGGCTTATTATTGCACACTCAAATCTGAGGGCAATTATCATATTCAATCAAAATGGAGAATTCCAATGGAGGTGAATCAATGGTGGCATGAACATTTGGTAATATTGTTTTATGCTTTATGTCTTTATGCTCATTTGTGCTTCATTGTTTATTAGGGTTTGATTTATATGCTTTATTGCATTAACCTTTAATATTTTAGCACTAATTACATGAGGAAACATGAGCTTATAATATTTTGGGATAGTATGTCCTTGAGGTGTGACAAACAGGATTCTAGCACCTAACCCGTGTTGCATGTAAGACCCATCAAAATATAGCATCCATTATTGTGATGATATGGTAAGGACATCTACATCAGGAAACTCAATAATTATTGGATGATAATCTTGTAGTGGTGCTTCGAATAAATGTTCGGCTATCACCTGACCCTTGATGGCTCTTTGGTCTACATATTGGATGTCAAGCTCGCTCAAAATCATTACCCACTTGGCTAGTCTTCATGTTAAGGAAGCTTTACTAAGTAAATATTTTAATGGGTCAATCCTAGCTATGAGTTTGATTGTATGAGTTAACATGTAATGTCACAGTTGTTGAGTAGAAAACACTACCGCTAGACAAGCTTTTTGGATGAAGGTGTAGTTGATTTCATAGTCGTTCAATGTTTTGCTGATATAATAAATAGCCCTTTCTTTTCTCGTAGAATCTTCTTGTGTTAATAAAGCGCCCAAAGATACTTCAGTTGTTGCTATGTAGAGTAATAATGGTTTTCCTCATGTAGGTGGCACCAATATGGGAGGATACATCATATACTATTTCATTTGATTGAAAGTTGCTTCACCATTTTTGTCCCACTTGAAGGAGACATTTTTATGTCACAAATGATTAAATGGATGAGTTTTATTTGCCAGTTGTGCAATGAACCTCCTGATAGATTGGAAAGGTCCCTGCAAAGATCTCAACTAGTTGATGTTCTTTGGTGGATGCATTTACATGATGGCTTTGATTTTGGTAGATTCTGCTTTGATGCCCTTTTTTGAGACTATGTAGTCCAATAGTTTTGTTGATGTCACGTCAAACACTCACTTCTTTGGGTTTAATCTTACATTGAATTTTTCCAGTCGAGTGAAGATTTTGTCTAAGATTTCCAGGTGTCCCTCTCTGGTGAATGATTTCACCAAAAGGTCATCTACATAATCCTTCATAAAGGTATGCATCATGTCATGAAAGATGGTGGTAATCACTTGCTGATATTTGGCTCCTATATTTTTCAAACCAAAAGGCATGGCGTTCCAATAGAAATTATCCCATGGACATGTGAACATTGTTTTCTCTTGATCTTCTGGTGCTATTTTTATCTGATAGTATCCTAAAAAGCCATCCATAAGTGATAACATGGCATGTCTTGCTGTCAAGTCCATGATGATGTCAATGTTGGGAAGAGTAAAATCATCCTTTGGACATGCTTTTTTGAGATCTCTAATATCAGTACATATCTTGATGCTACCATTTGGTTTATAAATTGGCACAATGTTAGAAATTCAATCAACATAATCAATTGATCGGATGAATCCTGCATCTAACAATTTATTCAATTTTTATTTCACCAACAAGGCGATATGAGGATACATTTTTCTGAGTTTTGGTTTGACAGGCTTCACTCCAGGTGGTAGAGATAAATTATTCATTGTCAAATCTAGATCTATGTATGGCATGTTAATGAAGTACCAGGCAAAGTTGTCTTGTCTCTCTTCAAATAATTGGATGAAGCTTGGCTTTTCTTGATCGGTCATGGATGTTGCTAGATGTAGGGTCTTTACTGTTTCTGTTGTGTCAACATTGATGGATTGTGTAGGTTCAATCAACATTGATGATCTTTCATGATAGTGTTTGGGAAGGGTTTCAAATCTCCCATCCTTTGGTACTTCAGAGAGGTTTTCACCATTAGATGTGCTCTTTATTTTTGCTTTTTCCTAATCTAATACCACCATTAAATGGTTTTCACCATTAGATCGATTTTTCATATTTTTTATTTTGTAGCTGAAAGACTTGGCACCCTCCTGGCTTGAAGCTCCATTATGAGATTCATGGATGAAACTCATCTCTAGGTTGTTAGAACAAAAGAAGTTAACAATGGCATCATCTTTTAAAAAGATAGGGATGTTGAGAGGCTCGGTTATCTCCTAGTCAATAAGTTCTAGATGTAGTAATGGTAGAGAGTCATCAAAGTGGTTTGAGTCAAAGGCGGTAAGTGTTAGGATGAAACGTTATCAAGGTTTTCATAGCAATGTCGAGGTGTATGATGTTACTCTCCTCCAGATCATGTATCTTACTCGATGTTTGTTCATCCTCACTTGAGCCATCAATATGTTGTGATTCAAATTCAAGAGGTTGAGAACTTGAGCTTTGTCCCTCCATCCATATGGGGGTGTACCTCTGTATTACATCAACTTCCTTATCTTGAGAAGATTCCTCAGACAATCAATCCCATTCATACTCATTTGAATCAATTTCAAAACTAGCTTGTAGTTGTAGGATTCACTCAACAACCTTCTCTTTTATGTATTCCTTTGTTTCTTCTCTATATCCTAGCCCTATCTTGTCTTTTGCATGAAGTGTGAGAGGTTGGATTGGTTCTATAATGCCTTCTTTTATTTTTTCGATAGGTCCTTGTCCTTCATACCCCATCTTCTCTAAGATTGTTTTTCCTTTACCATTTTGCTTTGTTTGGACATTGGAAGTTGATGCTTGTGATTTTTCTTCATCTTTGTACAACCAATTTAAAATTTCCTTATCCTCAAATTCATCATCTTGAGTGCTTTCTTTTATAAATCTACCATCGAAGAGTTTGATTGGTTGTGAGTATGTTTGTCTTCATGTTGATGGATGCCGATAGGATCTTAGCGAAGGTAGTAACTGTGAAAGGCACAATGATTGCTCAAACGAATATTCCCTCATGCCTTTGTCTTTTAACTAGATATTTTCAACCTATTTTGATAAGGAAATTAGTTGTCTTTCATGATTTGATGGAGTAGCATCACTAGTGTCTTTTTATTTTGACTGAACCTTTTCCTCAAGTTGATTTGACAAGGAATTTAACTTAATTTTGTTACCTGATGAAGTAGAATCATTGATACCCTTATTCTTTGACTGATCCTTTTTCTCAAACCATTTTGACACAAAATTTAGTTGTCTTTCATTGTTTGATGAACTAGGAATGTGAACTTCTATGTTATGTGGCACAAAATAATCTTGGACTATTTTTAGTGTGTTGCAATATTGTGGATTATTAGAGTCAGCTGAAATGGTGATTTCCTGTCCATTGAAAGGAAATTTAAAGCATTGGTGATACGTTGATGGCACTGCTTGTATCTCATGAATCCAAGGGCATCCCAAGAGTATGTTGTATGTCAACTCCTTATCTAACACCTAACAAATTATATCCATTATAATCGAACCCACTTGAATTAGTAACATAATCAATCTGTGAGAGGATCTTTCTTCATCATCATAGGCCTTTATAGTGATTTGTCTCCTCACATCAATTGCATTCTCAAAATATCCCAATGCATGGACAAGTTTTAAAGTATAGATATTTAAACTAGATCCTCCATCTATTAGAACATGTTTAACCCAGTGTTTGTGAATTAGAACCTCAATGTGGAGGGCAGCATTGTGTGGATGGGTAAGTGATACATCATCATGTTCAAAAAATGATAGGCAATGAGGCACAGTCAAGTGTCCCACCATAGCCTAGAACTAACAAACTTTTAGATCATTTGGTACTGCGGTGGCTACTAGATCTTGTTCTAGAATTTCTTTGTGAGTTGGTGAAATTTTCAATAATTCCAATATTGATATTTGAGCTGGGATTTTTTGCAATTGATCAACTATGTTGTATTGAGTTGTAGGGGCAGCAACTATCTTAGATTTAGCTCCTTTCAATATCACTTTGGCCTCCCCCCTTGTGGTTACATTGATTGGTTGATGGTCTTGTTTTTCTCTAATTTTAATGACATCAATCTTATCGTCATTTGCAGAAAATTTTGTGATCAGATTGATTGGTATGATGTCATTAATTTGATGTGATTAGTTGTTAATGTCATGAGGATGAGTTTCAGTTGTAACAATGCTTTGTTCATGCTCAATTCTGATGTCATTAAATTGATTCTCAGTTGCAATAATATCTTTTTGGCCCTTGATTTCGATATCCTTGGTTTGATCTTGAACTTCTTCAATATGGTTAATGGTTTAATCATAAACATAGTTCACATTTTTCCCTTTGGTGTTTGATGAAGAGGACTCCCCCTTTTTGTAGTTTGGTAAAGTATTCTTAAATACTCCATGATCAACATTTTTTTGGGGTCCTACAAATATTTATTTTTTATCAATCAAATCTTGTACCATATGTTTTAGTTGCATGCAATCATTTTTCTTGTGTCCTTTGTTTCTATGAGATTCACAATAATGTGCATCATTCCACCATGAAGGTTTAAATCTTGGTTCCCAATCTCCTACTTCTGGTAATATTATAACCTTGGTTGCAAGAAGCTCCTTTAATGTTGATTTGTGTGACTATCCCAAAGGTGTGAACCTTCTTTGATTTTATGGTTTTTGAAATGGGAATGGTTTAGATTTAGCATTCTTTGGATTGTTGTTTTGATTGGTGTTTTGGTTGTGGATTTGATTGCTGGTTGGATTATTATTTTGATTGGTCTTGGTGGTAGTTGTTGTCAAGTTAAACACTGGTTTTGCATTTTGTGTTTCAGTTGAAGCATCATTATGACCAATATTCTTGTTTCTTTTACAAAACTTTGGTTTATCATTGTTGTTATAATTATTAGAGTGGTTTATTGAGTCGTTTTCATTGTAAATTTTCAAGACTCCTCTCTTGGACAAAGCTTCTTCGATTTTGATTCCATTTTCAATCAATTTCTTAAAGGTAGATGGAAATTATAATTCTAATCTATAGCTCATCTCATCATTTAGATCATCAATGAATATTTCCATCTTTTCCTTTTTAGGTATGGGAAGAGAATATCTTGCAAAGAATCTTCTCCATATTTATAAAAATATGAGGAATGATTCACCCTTTTTTTGTTTTGTATTGCAAAGGTCTTTCATGGTTATCTCATGTTGGATGTTGTAGGAGTATTAGGTGATGAATTTGTTAACCAACTTTTCAAAGGACCTAATACCTGGTGCAAGTTTTGAGAACCATTCCATGCATTGTCCACCTAAGCTTTGCTGAAACAATCTCATCAAATAAGTCTCTTCGTGTGCAAATTCAAGACTCATGGTTAAAAATTCCCATTCATGATCTATAGGATCTATTTTACCATTGTATTTATCATACTTTGGGAATTCACACACTAGTAAATTTTGACCCAATTTCTGACAAAAGGTCATCGGAATTTGGACGAACTTTTGTCGGAGGAATTTAGTCGAAAAATTAAAAAAAAATGAAACGTCGATTTTCCAACCCAGCCGACAATCCTGGGCCGAAAAATCGACATTTCAAATTTCATTGATTTTTCGACTTAATATTTTTGGTGAACAGTCATCGAAATTCTGATAAAATTTCGTCAAAAATTGGGTCAAAATATATCAGTGACAATGCCTAGGAAAGGGTATGATGCTCACAACTAGATCGAAAGGATATGGGTAGATGTCTTGTATCAAGTATCTTTTTGTGGTTCCTCTTTGCATGTCAAGAAGTTGTTGTGGATTTTGCATTTGATTGGTTAAGGCAGCCACTGGATTTGTGTTTGGTGGATTAGTTTCAATAATTTTTGGTGCTCGTTTCAATTGATTAACATAAAATTTATCAAGTAATTTGAAACCTTGTTTAGCCAACATTAAAAGGTATTTTTCTCCATCTTTTTCTAAAACTTTCTCCATGAATTTGTGGAAACCAGGATCTTGTTGTGTAGTTTGGATGTCTTCCTCAATTATTTCCTCACCTTCAGGTGTATGGAATCTATGAAATAGGTTTTCTTCAGCTTCAGCCATGGTATTTTTATTTTCAAGTTCTTTTTCTTTGATTTTCTACCTTTGTGATCTTGTTTGAATGGGCATACAAGTGTTAAATTTTTACTAAACTTAGATATTTATTTGGAGGAGTGCCAAGGATAATAACTAAGTCAACTAGAATGATAAATTCTATTGATAAGACTAAGTTAAATCTGATTATATAGCTTTGTTTCATGATGAAGGATGACAGATCCTAATGAGGAAATTTGGCTTAATAATAGGAGGTATGATGGATTTTTAGGCACTTTAAGGTTTTAGATCTTGGTTTAGTTTGAATAATTTCACTTGAAAATTTTAGTTTCAACAAGTTTAAGACTCTATTATATCTAGGGAATGATTATGTGTTGACAAGGATCCTTAATTCTAGCTCAAAATGATGAATAGGGGATGAAACTAGCTCTCTAGTTTTGAATTTACTGGATGTGGTAGAACAGAGTACTGATGCACTAAAAGATGGTCTAGATGCATTGGTCCATTCCTCAAATGTGCCAGAGAATGGATAGTATGTGCTAGATAATATGCACCAACATAGGGATCAAATGCGCTAAAAGATAGATTACATGTGTTGGAAAATGACTCAGATGTGCTAGACAATGGACAATATGCGCTAAATATAGCCAGGGATTCTCTAGACTTCCCATAAATCTGATTCCAACTAGATTTTATGTAGGTGAAATAAACTAAAAGGTTTTGCAAATGGGCTAGAAAATGGAACATATACGCTAGAAAATCACTTGGATGCGCTAAAATAGGGAATGGATGCACTGGAAGATGACTCAAATATGCCAAAATACAAGCTCAATGTGCTAGACCATAGAATGGATGCGCTAGTCTGGAAAATATTCACTATTTTGGTAGTTTGTCTAGTTATTTTTCTTTCAATCAGTGAAATAGATTTTACTAGGGAGTAATTTTTTGCTTGATGATTATTTTTTTGGTTTCCTTATCTATAAATTTTGTGAATTAAGTGTTCTTAAAAGAATGATTTCTTAATTAATGACTTCAAACATAGAAGCAAGTTGTAAAATAGTTGTTTCCACCTAAGAACTAAACATTGAGTGTGTATTCAAGAATCTGGTCTAATTCCTTCTATTTCCATAGGTATAGCATAAAAGAAGACAGATCAAGCACTTTTCTAATGTCAAGGGTCACTTAAAATACCACAACCCACATCTTAGAACCATGTCAGCTCACACAACCATGTCACCCCCTAGAGGGTGCCCATGTTTTTTCCTTTCCTGAATCTTAACCAAAGTCAAATCCTCCACTTTTGGCCAATAATCCTTGATGGTTATACGGTGAGTATCTTGGGGGTAGATCATTCCCTCCCCTTGCACTGTGATATTAAAAGTGTTCGAAGACTAACTCGGTTGTCTTCTACACTAAGGTTTGTAATAAGGGTTTATGTTCGGTGCAACAATAGATAAACTCCCTTAGGAAACCTCCCAACCTTTAGAACAAAGGTTTTTGGGATGGTTATCTGGCACACTACCATTGAATTTTAAGTTTCCCCGAATTCATTTTTTATTATAGTGGGTCAAAAAACTTGGCTTTAGTTGTTCCCACTTAGATCATTCCCGTAGGGTGAGTAATTTTTCCCACTACGACGGGCCTTCTAAAGGTGTTAACAAAGCATAAAAGAGTGAGTCTGTAATTTTGATAACCCAGTGAAGGGGAGAGCATAGGCCTATCACTTTACAAGCATAATAGACAAGGGATTCGTCAACCTTCTAATTAAACTAGGTTCCTAATTTAATCAAAAGAAAGCAATAAAGCAACTCCAGATCCTGCAAACATCATTAGTAGTTTGATATAATTGTCTTGACCAGCGTATTAAGAACCTACAAAACATAAAACATAAATCAATTCATGAAATTTTGAATTTTTGTAAAATAAACCAGATATGCCAAAGTAGACATCAGATGCACTAAAATATCACTTCTATTCGCTAAAATATCACTTCTATGCGCTAAAAGAACTACCAGAAGCGCAAGAGAAACTACTGAATGTGCTAAAACATAGACTTAATGTGCTAGAAAACCCATTCTATGCGCTAAAGGATGAGTCATATGCGTTGAAAGATTCCTTGGATGCAACATAACAAAGATGGTATGCGCCAGAAGATGTTTCGAGTGTGCTGAAATAACTCACGGTCATGCTAAAAAATTTCACGTCAAAACCTCTAAACACACTTTCTAGAAAACATTAATAAAAATGGGGCTTGAGCCCCATGATGGGTGCCAAAATGTATCATGTGGTGAATTGTGAGTAAATGTGAATAATAAAACCACACAACCAATGAAATGTATTATATTAGAGAATTGAAATCACAAACTAATCTAATTAAAACACAAAAAATTCCCTAAAACCATTTCATTGTTTCCTGTCTTCAAGGATTCATTAAATCATGTTGTCTCTCATATTTTTGTATGCACTATGACTATTAGAATAACAACTTGAGGAATGGAATGCTAAAAGATGCAAGAAACTTATCCCTACATGAGGATAAACTATGTGATATGATGTAAATGATAATGGTGATATGATAATGGATATGATGCTAAATACTATGATGCAAATATTGTATAAAACTACTAAGATAATAAAAATGCAGCTAATAAACTAAGCCATGATTCTAAATTAATATACTTCTACTATGATAAATTCTCTAAATACTCTGATGCTCAAATGTTCAAAGATAATTTTTGCAAAGTAATTATTCTCAAAGATGGGATATGAAATGTTGGAGAAAGATGTATTTATATATTTTCCAAGGCATATTGTGATGTGGCAGAAACCAATGGTCAATATTTGAGCTAGAAAGATGAAGGGTAAAGGATAAAGAAGCTGGAGAGAAATAAGAAGAGTGTTCCCATGCATGAAACGATCTTTCCAATGTAGAGAAGAAGAGTTGAAATGGAACATCCAAATGTCCAAGGTTGTTTCAAAATTAGTTGAAGATAATTCCAATTTAAATATTAGGCATATTTAAATTCATGAGACACTTGATGATGTGGCAAGGGGAAAAGTTGGAGACATGTGACTAAATTTGAATTTTAGAATTATTCATATTTAGTGAGGAGATATTAATTAAATAAAACAAACTATTGAATTTGTTTATTTAATTAAAATGGAATAATGTGATAAAGATAGAAGAATTAAAGAAGTGAACTATATAAATAAATATTTCTCTTTATTTATAAGTAGATGAATTAAGAGGTTTATTAATTAAATAACTTGTATTTAATTAATTGGATTATCCAAACCATTTTTAGGTGTATACAATATGTATATATGTACATATGTGAGTATACTTATGTATTCCTATATGTGTATTATGTCATCTCACAAAATAATAGTCTTGCCTCTATGTATTTGTATTCAAATAAATGAAACATGAAATAATTGGTTTAGAAAGATTGTTCTATTTGTAATTTAATAAATGAATGTTAGTGTATATGGAAAGAGATTAACTTTGGATTTGGAGGAATGCTTGTAAACATGAAATGGTTGCATGTAACCCACCCTTAATTTCACATTTCTATTATTATTCTGAGATGTTTATGTGAAGCATGTGAATGATTGTGGTTTTGGGAATGGATTGTGGATTTGTTCAAATGTTTATGTCATCTTGTGATGAGGATATTAGGTGTCTTCCAGAGGCTAGAGGGAAATTGTCTTTTGATGGAATTCTTTATTATCCGTGGAAATGGTTGTTTTGTTTTAAATAAAGTATTTGATGGTTATTAGCTTGCACTATGTATTCATCAATGTGGTTGTGACTTGAATACGAGAGGGGTTATGGCTCGCTTTCTTGCTTATGTAATCAGTTTTGTGATTGTGCAAGTGGGTTTTTCTCTTTGCATTCTTTATTTGGGTTCCTAGTTGTAGAAGGGGGAGTGGCTCTCAATGGGCATTGGTGCACAAAGTGGCATCTAGGACAACCCATGTGGGATTTTTATAATCAAGTGATAACCTAATGAATTAACCAAGGGGTTGGGTAGAAGCTCACTTAAACTAAGATAATTGGACACCTCTCCCATGACTGTAGTTCTCATTCAGGCTAAGGATGGGTTGAGAAGGCCTAGTCGGCAAGACCAATTTCCTTGTCCCTACAAAAGAATAATTGATCTCGCATGTGTCATCCTATGGGGCCGGCATCAAATGTGAAACTATCAGTACAACCATAAATGGGGTCCACCATCTAGAGAAATAATTTCAGGACAACTCATGCTAGGACCATGCAATGACACTCTCCCCTATTATAACCTAGCACTCCCATGAGTGTATTTCCATGTGATGTATATTTATGCCTCTCGATGTAGTATCACTGTTGTGTGGCATTATGTTGTACTTGATTGTTGGCAATCTTTATAGCCTTTTTATGTTAGTGAATTATCAGCTTGTTGTCATTGTGGTGGTGGGACCCTTTTGCTATCTCCTAGCATGGGGGGTGGACCTGAGGGTTCCACATGGTTAGGTGGAGCATGCCTTGTACTTCATTGTGTTCCCTCTCTTGTTCATGTTTTTGGTGACTACTCTTGGATTTGAAGATTTTTGCACTTGTTCCAATTCATGTCGATTGCATTCCATGTATTTGTATTATATCTTTAATCTCTTGTATCATGTATTATACCTATGATGTACTCCCCTCACATGTGTTCAAGGAGATATTACTATTCATGATGTAATGATGTAACATGGTACTTATTATGGAACTATTTATTGTAAATAATAAAGCTAATGAAACTTAATTGAAAGGTAGCTTTGGATGACCTGTTATGATTCATGATGTTACTTTTGATTTTAGGATTTAGAGATATATGTTTTAATTTTGTTCAGTAATTTTGCCAGTGAACCTTGATAGCATCGTTGGAATCGAGAAGCACTCAAGATTTGATATCTTGAGGAGTGACTTCTTAGGGTTTAGGTATCTTGAAAATTCACTACTTAGGATATCTTATCTTAAGGAATTTCTTAGTGTGTCATGATGCCTAAATGTGGTTCGAGATGGCATAATATAATTTATGTATATCTAGAGATGTTTATCATTCTTGTTATATTCTCTTGCAAATTTAATGTTAGATTCTCTTTTGTAGTGGATAATAAGATGATGTTAGTTAACTAGATGGATTTTGTAATACATTATTAGTGTTATAATATGGATAATTCATCATGTTAGTCGGTATGGTTTAATACTATGAATTTTAATTCTTTTCAAATTGATTTATGGGTTTCTAGTAGCGTAGTCATAGACCTCAGAGGACCTAGGTTAGAATTTGAGTTAAATTTCATTTGTAATCTTTACTACGCCTTCACTTTACAAAAAAATTATACCGTTTTTATGTGTAGCTAGTGTGTTGTCCTCTAGGGTCTCGTGGTAGGATGTTAGACATGGCATCAAAGCCCAAGTTCTAACATTAGGTACTCTGGGTACATACAAGAGCCCATTAGGTTGTCTTAATAGCCTAGAATTTTGAAGTTCACATTTTCCTTGTTGACCTCATCTAACACCCCAAATTGTCCTTGGTGGTGTCTATGTAGGATCATGCCTAGGGGTTGGGGTCGAGGTAAAGGTCGTGAATCTGGTACAGGTCGTGGTGGTGGCCATGGAGCTAATCACCAGGACT
This sequence comes from Sequoiadendron giganteum, assembly GCA_007115665.2. Lineage (NCBI taxonomy): Eukaryota > Viridiplantae > Streptophyta > Pinopsida > Cupressales > Cupressaceae > Sequoiadendron > Sequoiadendron giganteum. The sequence goes on from CM021107.1 coordinate 353,314,972, forward strand.
CTCCTTAGAGTTCCCATGAGTCTGATCATGAGGAACTTTAGAGTTCCCAAAATAATCAGGAAGGTGGAGATCAGAATTCGGGCCAGTCGGGATTGGAGGGCACATAGTTTCATCACTTACTTGAGGAGATTCTTAACCATCTTGGTCTAAGACTACAGGTTGAGAAGTTGGTGGTTAGAGAGAGGGAGAGGTCTCTCAAGACAAAGGAGGTTACTGCAGAGAAGGAGGCAATCGTAGCTGGACATACGAGATATCTATTGAGAGATCATCCTCCTACGTTTGATGGGACAAGTAGTGGTTTGGAGGCTGAGACATGGTTAATTGATCTGAATAGATGTTTCGCTATGCATCCATATGGTAGAAACAGCATGGCTAGGTGTGCTATCATGTATCTCCGAGGTTTTTCTTCCATGTGGTGTCATTTGGAGGAGTAGAAGATCCATTTGGATATAGATTCAGTCTCACAAGAGATGTTCTTAGAAAGATTTAGAGCTTGGTTCTTGTTTGATCATTGGAAACAACATCACGTGGATGAGTTCCATGAGCTGAGGTAGATGGCAATGTCAAATGAGAAGTATGAGTGGATATTTTATGAGATTACGCCATATGTTGACATAGGTGATGATGAGGGCATGTTAGTACAACTTTTTATCAGGGGCTTTAACACCTGTATCAGTGGGGGTGTTCGAGTGTTTGAACTGAAAACTATGGAGATGGTTGTGGAGAAAGCTCAGATAGTTGAGGAAAATTTGGCTATGGCTTTAGATGGTCAGATGGAGGTTCAGATTGGTAGTGCACCTCTAGAAGGTTCTAGTTCTTGAGGTGTCCAGACTCAGTCAACAGTTCCTTCTAGGAGTCACCATGTGCCCACTAAGGGTGGCTAGAAATAGTACTTGTAGACAAAACATAAGGGCTTTCAATCTCAGTAGGGTGATATATTTTAGTCTCAAAAAAATAAGAATTGATAGAGATCCCAGCATTAACGTCCTGATCAGCTGGCTCAGAGTTCACAGTTTGTAGCTGGTAGAGGTTGTTTCCAACATTCTAGTGCACCTCTAGGTGGTAAAGGTTTCGACAAAGGTATAGGGTGCTTCTCTTGTGGTCAGTAGGGTCACATTGCTAGACAGTGTCCTTAGAAGGGCACATCTAGGTTTAGCCAGAGGTCAGCGGCTTTAGAGCCAATAGTAGGAGATGCATGCAAATCACATAGAGTATTTGCAGCAGTTGATAACCACCAAGCTGAGCATCAGACTACAGTGGTTGAGACTTCAGGTGTGTTACAAGGTAGTAGAGTCTCTATTCTCTTTGATTGAGGTGCTTCAGATTCCTTTATTTCTCTTTTTATAGTAGCGCTATGTGGACTAGTGGTAGTGAAGCAATACAATAGGTGGCAGGTAGAGTTGGCCTTTGGTACTAAGGTTGGAGTTGAGTCTCTTGTTTTTGGTTGTATTTTGAGGATTGGATCTCTTTGCACCACAGTAGACCTTCATATTATAACCCTTGGGTCTTACAATATTGTATTGGGCATGGATTGGTTAGAGGCTCACAGAGCAATCATAAATTGTTGTTATAATTCAATGTGGTGTGTATATGATTCTGGCAGTGAGGTTGAGGTAGTGGGTGTCCAGAGGCCTATTTATTTGTGCATGATCTCGGCTATGCAGTTGAGGAGGTGTATTCATCAAGGATGTCAATTGTTTGCAGTGTTAGTTAATTGTTTGGTGTTAGGAGAGAGCCACGAGGTGTCTCTTGATAGTAACCCTATCCTAAGGCAGCATGTTGATGTCTTTCCTAGAGAGATTCCAAGGATGCCACCTAAGCTTCACATCAATTTAAAGATTGATCTTATACCTAGAGTTGACCCTATCTCTCGAGCTCCATACCGGATGACCTCTTAGGAGCTAAACCAGCTCCAGTTATAGCTTGAGGAATTGTTGGTGAAGTGGTTTATTCCTCCTAGTGTCTCTCCTTGGGGAGTATTAGTGATTTTTGTGAAGAAGGATGGATCCCTTTGATTATGTATTGATTACTGACAATTGAATAAGGTGATGGCGAGGAACAGGTATCCATTGCTGAGGATCGATGACCTTTTTTATCATATCAAAGGTGCTAGGGTATTCTCAAAGATTGATCTTAAGTTAGGATGTCATCAGTTGTGCATCTTTGAGGTGGAAATCAATAAGACCATATTTTGCACCCGTTACGGACATTACGAGTTCACTGTTATGTCATTTGGGTTGACGAATGCATCGTCTGTATTCATGAGTTTGATGAACGGTGTATTCTATACTTACCTTGATAGATTTGTTTTTGTATTTTTGGATGACATTTTGATCTATTTGAGGACTATAAAGGAGCATGAGGAGCACTTACATCAGGTGCTATAGTGTTTGAGGGAGAACTAGTTGTATGTGAATGTGGAGAAATGTGAGTTTTTTGAGACAGAGGTAAAGTATTTGGGTCATGTTATCTCTGGTGAGGGAATTTACATGGATCCCTCAAAGATCCAAGATATCATTGATTGGCCTGCACCCACTAATTTTGTAGAAATTCATAGTTTCATGGGTTTGGTAGGTTATTACCATCATTTTGTATAGGATTGTTTTAGGATATCCCACCCCATCACTTATCTTCAGAGGAAAGGGAAGAAATTTATTTGGTCAAAGTGGTGCCAAGTAGCTTTTCATACTCTTAAGGAGAGATTGACCAATGCACCTATCTTAGTAGTTATGGATCCTACTCAGGATTGTGTAGTTTGTATAGATGCATCCTTGGAGGGTTTGGGAGTTGTGTCGATATAGGATGGTCACATGATTGCCTATGAGTCACACAAACTCAAGGATCACAAGCTGAATTATCCTACACATGATCTAGAACTAGCCACAGTGGTTCATGCTTTGACGAGATGGAGGCACTTTATTTTGGGACATCGGTTTGTGTTGCACAGTGATCACTGTAGTTTGCAGTATATTTTCATGTAGCCTAATCTGAATGTGAGGCAGAGATGGTGGATGGAGTTTCTATGTGAGTATGATTTTGAGGTGAAGCATATTTAGGGAAAGGAAAATGTGGTGGCAGATGCTCTTAGTAGACGGACATACGAGATTTTGACAGTGACATTTGGTGTGGAATTAAGGATCCAGATCATTTCAGCACTTCCTTCAGATAGTTGGTATTAGGAGGTGAGGACTGAGGTGGAGTCAAGTAGAGTTTTAGAGGGAAGATTTGTAGGATATTCCCTTGAGTTAGATGACCTTTTGAGGCACTTGGGTTGTATTTATGTTCCTTCCTCAGGAAACCTTCATACTTTGATCATGTCGGAGGCACATCGGGCACCCTATTCAGCTCATCAGGGTGTCAAAAAGATGCATGCAAACCTTCGATAGTTGTACTTCTGGGACAGAATGAAGAGGGATATCATTGATTTTGTGTCTATATGTTTGTAATGTCAGAGAGTAAAGGCAAAACATTGGCATCCTATAGGCATTCTGCAACCCCATTTGGTTCCTACGTGGAAATGGGACATTATATCATTAGATTTTATTGTTGGTTTACCCATTTCTTCCCATCGTCATGACGCCATTATGGTCACTATGGATAGGTTGATGAAGGTGGCACACTTATTTCCTTTATGATCCTCATACAATGCTTCATTAGTGGCTAGAATTTTCATGGAGGACATTATCAGGTTGGACGATATTCCTCGCAGGATTATCTCAGATAGAGATCCAGTGTTTACTTCAGCTCTTTGGACGTCCCTGCAGCATGCATTGGGGACTCAGTTGAACTTTAGTTCAGCATATCATCCAGAGACTGATGAGCAGTCAGAGAGGGTCAATAAGATCCTCCAGGATATGCTTTGGATGTATGTTATGGATCAGCAGGCATAATTGGAAGACTATCTTTATTTGGCAGAGTTTTCATACAATAATAGTTACCACAAATCTACTAGCATGCCTCCCTTTCAGGTGTTGTATGGTCATCCTTGTTGGACCCTATTGAGTTGTTATAATTTGGAGGAATTAGTTCTTCTTGGTCTAGAGATGCTTCAGGAGATGGAGAAGTAGGTGTTTCACATTAGAGAGCATTTGGTGGCAGCCCGGGATAGACAAAAGAAAAATATGGATGCTCATAGTGCTGACCGCCAATTCTCAGTTGGTGATCGAGTGTTCTTGCGGGTTCATCCGTGAAAGAGTCTAATCCATTATGGAAAAGGCTCCAAGCTCATAGAGTTTTTTATTGGGCCTTTTGAGGTGTTGTAGAGGATTGGTCTAGTAGCTTACCATCTTTCTTTTCCACCCAGTCTCTTGTGCATTCATGATGTGTTTCACATTTCAGTTCTTAGACCCTATTATCCAGATATATCTTGTATCCTTGATTGGAATGCATTACAGGTAGAGGATGGGAAGCTGGCTTTGGAGCCCATGGGAATCATTCAACATAGAAAATGCACCCTCATGGGTTGAGACATCGAGCATGTTAGAGTCCAGTGGGATCTGAACAATGAGTCTTCTGCTACATGGGGAGATACCTCCAGGATGAGATATTTATATCCATATCTATTTGTAGGCTTCCAAGAGTAATCCTGGTCCTAGGGGGAGGCTATAGTGCCCCTCAATTTTCTTTTATTTTGGATAGTTACTTGGATATATTTGGACCGTATGATATTGTTTGATGAAACTTGAATATTGTGATACTTTGATGCTTAGTTATGATGATACTTGTTGGCATTGTTATATTAGATGTTTTATGATTATACCAGGCTTAGTAGATCGGTGTAATTGATTATATGATTTATCATTGATATCAGTATTATTTGACTATTAGATGTAGGTTCTTGATAGGGCTAAACTGTCATGTTTAATTTATTTTGAAATAGGCTTAATTTAAGTTCTTGGAAATGGTTTCCTCAGTTCATCCTAAAGTGTCAATCCGGGAATGTAACATTTTGAACTGTGTCATGGCAGTATGCCAAAGAGCTATAGTTTAGAAACTAAGGGTTGATGAATGCATACTAATAAAATTTGTGTTCAAGCAAAATTCCAACTGGTAGACTTTCAATCACAATATGTGACAGGAACTTGTAAAGAGATAATTATGCAACAAAAACAGATCACCAACATAAAACAGAAGAGAAATAAAATTCTATAAACTAGAATAAAAAGTATGATAGAGACAGAATCAAGGATGTTGGTTATAATAGAATATCTCACATTTCCATGTTTAGCTTTTTACGATTATGTTCTATGATACCAAACTGTTTTCACACTGGCACTCATTAATCTGATTAAACATACATATCAACAGATACTGAATGAATTAACAAGGATCCAAATAATAGAATTAAGAAAAAATGAATTATACAGTTGCAATGAACGAATCAATTCAGAAATAGTAACCAATCATTTAATCACAAAAATCAAATTAATCAAATGACTGTAAAACACACATTACCATGCATATAAATCTAATGCTGAAATCACCAATACCCGAGGAAGTGGGCCCTGCCTTCATGGATTATTGAATGATGAAAGTCATGAAACACCAATCTACTCCACGCTAATTCTCATCAAATAAAATTACTGATACAGAAGAATATGTCGATCTTTCTAGTATGCGGATCTGATTTCTCAATTATATCCATTGATATTATGTTTTCATTATGCATATATATATATATATATATATCATTTGATTATACTAAAAACAACATATAAGTTTGTTTGTTTGTTTGGCCTTTCGGCCACTCACAAACAAGAGTCTTTAGATTGATAAAAGGTCGTAGGAAAATTTTAGCATGAAACTAAAACATCTTTAACTAAAATAAAGAGTCTAAAAAAGTTTTTTCCAGTTTCACTTCATTAGATTCCTGAGGTCCTCACATTTTTAACAACCTTCAACTTCCTTTCGAACCATCTCCTACCACAAAACAATCAGATTTATCATGATTTTCATTAAATTATCAATCCCCAACTTCTTTCCTTATTTTATTAAATATTAAGGTTCCTTCAGCAAATGGTGATAGGATTAGGGACAAGGATATAGATAAAAAGGAAATTATAAGGTAAAAATAGTGAACTGATTCTATACTCATCATTTCCCCCTAGCTAGACATTTTGCATGTCCCTATGCAAAAGTTACAAACCTAGAAGAGTTGTGAGTTTTTGCAGAGTTCCCTTGAATTCATCAATCCATTGTTGTCGCATTGTTTGAACCCTATGTTCATGTTCCTGGATAGAAGCTATTTTTCTATCAATTTCAGCCCTGGATTCTCTGATTTCCTTTGCTTGAGAATTGACGATAGAATGAGCTTCCTGGAGCAGACCATGCAATGTCTGGTTTTCCACCTGTACCTTGGTCAATTCCTCTTTTAGGCTCGATAATTCCTTTTCCATCATACTTAGAGGAGGATCTCTTTCTTCCTCAAATTCTTCTGTAGCTTCAAATTCTTCCTTCACATTCTCATTTATTTCATCCATCTTTTCTTCTTCCTAGGGAGCAAAAGTAGAGGTTATATATTCCTCTTCATGGGCAATATCTTCGACCTCTGCAAAAACTTGTGTTTAAGGGTTATTATCAATACTATCCATGGGTTATTTCGGAATTTGTTCTTCATTTTCTGGGGCTACATCCTTCACAACCTCTTGTTCTTGATTTATTTATGATGGTGTCATAACCCTAGTAACTTCTGCTTGTTTTGATTGACTCTTAGCTGGCTCGTTTTCTAAGTGGAAAATGGGTGAATGTTCTGGAGGGTCATCACCTTGTTGCCTGGATATTTGTTTTTTTGCCTTTGACATTTTTCCCTACTCAATTCTCTCTGAAATTTTCCTCACTTTCCTGAGACTTTAGATAAAACCTCTATTTCTTTAGACCCCAACACATTACCAGCTACCTTAGCCAGATTATCTAACTTAGACAAAGCATCAAACTTTTGTTTTCCCTTCCTATCCCCAGATTGACCAGTGAGTCTTGTATTTAAGGGTTCCTGTTTCTCACAACTTTCCTCACCAGAAAGCAAAGGTTTTGACTTATTGAGTTTGGAGGAATATTTCTTTGTAGCAATTCTGGTTATTCTTTTTATAGGTCCTGGGGTTTGTACAGAAGACTTACCAAGAGTCTCCTTAGTTTTCTCATCACTGGTCCTTTTAGGTGTTTTATCAGAACCACAATCCTCATCCAAAGAATTATCTTCAGAGGAACCCTCTGCAGAAGATTCCTCTTCCTCAGAGAGTCCAGTTTCCTCACCATCCTAAGAATGGATGAATGAATCCCAATCACCAGGAGGAGTCAACAATTTTAATTCTCAGAATACCAAATTTTTTATTAAGCCATGGTGAGATAAATAGTTGGGTTTACCACTTTGAACGGTTTTAGACATCCATTGCAAAGCTCGATATAGAAAGTAAGGAACATTCATCAACAACCCTTGTCATAAATTCAGCATCAATTTGAAATGTTGAACAAAGACATATTGAAATCTTCCTTCACAAGTAATATATTGAATTATATACCTAGAAAAATCCCTCCAATGCCCTGGTAAAGATTGCAACTTGGTACCCTAGCCAAAAACCATTTCTACAGATTCTCCTCACTATAAGAATTTCTTCTGTATTGGTTCGAATTTCGTGGACTGCTTTGATTATTTTGGAAAATATTGTTCTCTGCTCATTGGAAGTCTAGAAACTTCCACAATGGTGTCCGTTGTAACTGTGATATCAATCCCTCAAATAGTAGCCTTCTGGTTGCAGAAATTATGGGAAAACTCCAATGCCACCCTCTCATCAAACCCTCACAACCGCTTGAAATAAGTATCCCAATGAGCCTTCTGAAACTCTGCATATGCCTCAGCATGTTTTTTCAAATTTTGCATTGTGATGGGCTCATGCCACAGTCAGTGACCACTTGCCATGTTCACAGGAACTCACTACACTTGATACCAGAGTTTGCAAGAATACAACTTCCAGAAAAATGGTTTTCAATAGTTAAACTTAGCAGTGACTATTCAGTTGTAAGATGATGGTAAATATAATAAATGAGAGTTTTAATGCAGAAATAATGGCGATGACAACCCAGATTTTGAAGGCAGAAATAATGGCAATGACAACCCTCAGAAGGCATGATAACATAGACAGTTCGTCCCCCCAAGTGATTGGTTGAACCGTCCACGGGGCAAAGGAGCATTCGACAGAAGGAAACCATAACATTTAATAAAATATAGAAAGAGGTAGAGAAAAATCCATTACCAATTACCATGATCACCCAAAATGTACGTCGCATACACCGAGATGATAAAGAAGATTGGAAATCTGTGAAAATGTGACCAGAAAGGAGGTGGATGAGACAAGTAGGAAGTCATTTTGACGGATGATGGTGCCAAAAGCAGATCACGTGAAAGGGATAGAAAAAGAGTGATAAATGAAAGACAGCAAATGAGTACGGCAGGAGGCATTAGAACGGCTGAGAGAAGATGACTACGCAAGCCAATGAAGCAATGATCTAGCAACGAAAAACAAGGCAGCATGCAAAAAAGACCCAATGAACACCTGTCACACATGTGGAAGGAAACAACGCCTCCTATCAACGAAACGATAGGAGTTGGAACTAGGAAGAAGAGTACCTGCAAGAAAACATAGAAGATAGCGTCGAGCAAAAAAATGGTTGTTGGCTGAAAGCCACAAACAACCATGGTAGAAATGGAGAGGTGCGGAAAAGGCAAGATCATTCCTGGCAGAGAAGTGGACAGGCGCTTCTTGTTCTTTATTCTTTATTTTATATATATATTTTTTTATTTTATTTTTTTTATTATTTATTTTATTTTTTATTTTTTTGAATTTTGATAACAACAACAGGTTGTCAGCATCCCGGTTTTCAACCTACCACCGCCTAGAGGCACCAAAAAATTGGTTTTCACCCCTAAGGTTATTTTGCAGTTAGTATCTGCTGAAATTCGGTTTTTAGATATTAACTGGCCAACAATGCCCAAAGGTATTCATTGTTCAATCTTTTCTTTTCTTTTATTGTTTTTTATTCAAAAAAATGTGGTCAATCCTGAAGGAGACCAAAAGGAACAATTGTAAGTTCTCATGCCATCACGAGGAAGAAAGCTTCTTTGGAAAGAGGCTTCTTGTAAAGTTTAAGGTGATGACCATTAACAAGGAGATTCTTTCGTTCAGAGTCCACTATACAGAGACGAACATCACCATTATCATATATTGTTTGAATCTCATAGGGTCCAAGCCAACGTGTGTGAAACTTCCCCTTGAAGTCTTGACAATGGGAATCATGTAAAAGTGTCCAATCACCAAGTTGAAATGATTGTTGATGGATGTGATGGTCATGCCATAACGCACATTGCTTTTGAACAATCTCAGAGTGGAAGAGAGCTTACTCGCATAATTCACTTAAGGAATGCAATTGATCAATCTATGCTTTCTGTGCATCTAAAATATTCATACCCAATTGAAGTGCAGTGCAAAGAGTTTTTACCTCAAACTCAATAGGAAGGATTTCCTTCTTACCATAAACAAGTTCATAAGGGGTCAAACCAGTGGTGGTTTTCCACATTGTGCAATAAGCCCACACAGCTTCAGGAAACCGTGTAGCCCAATCACACCTATGAAGTGCAACTGTCTTCATAAGAATATTTTCAATCTCCCTATTAGTAAATTTAACTTGTCCATTAGCCGGAGGATGATAAGGAGAAGAATTTTGATGGCGGATCTCATACTCACGAACCAAAGCAGCAATGAGCTCAAATGTAAACTATGGTCCTTGATCTGTGTTTATTTCTTGGGGTACACCAAACCTTGTAAAAATCTCAAAATATAATAAATCTGTTACCTTTGAATCTCTGTCATGTTTGAGAGCTACTACCTCAACCCACTTGGTGACATAATCGGTGCATACAAGGATATATTCCCTGTTTCGTGAGGGTGGATTGATTGGCCCAACAAAATCAAGGCCCCATTTCTCAAATGGCTTGATAAACAAGTGGGGGTGTAAAGGAATCTCATCTAATCATGTAGGTCGACCCATGCATTGACATTTGTCACAATTATGAACATAGCACCTACAATATTTGTGGATTGTAGGCCAATAGTATCCAGCGGTAAGAATTTTTTGGGTAATTCTTCGAGCAGCAAAATGTCCCCCACACAGCTTTGTATGACATGCACGAAGTATATCGAAGACATCATCTTCACATACACAATGTCACATGATATTATCAATGCCAGTGCGGAAGAGTAATCCATTGATCCATGTGTATTTCCCACTAATTCCAACCAGCTTCTATCGCTCCCAGGAAGAGAAGTGCAGTGGAAACTTACATGTGACTAGATAATTGGAAATATCAGCAAACCACGAGCTCTTTGTGGATATGGAAAACAGATGTTCATCGGTAAATGCATCATTGACTGGAGAGGGCTCAGCGTCAGAGTGTTGCAACCTAGATAAAAAGTCTACAACCACATTTTCTCGACTAGGATTATCAAGTATAGTTATATCAAACTCGAAGCAAAAGCAACCACCTAATGAACCTACCAGTAACCACAAGTTTATTCATTAGAAATCGAATGGAAAAATGATCTGTGTGAACAAACACTTTATACCCAGTAATATAATGCCAAAATTTATTGATCGCATAGATAACAGCTAAAAATTCTTTTTTAGTTACCGTATAATTTACCTCAACCCCTGTGAAATTCTTGTTGATGTAATAAATAGATTAGAAGATATTATCCTCTTTTTTGGCCGAGTACAGCCCCCATCGAACAATCTGAAGCATCTATATGGATATGAAATGGCAACTCCCAGTTGGGTCCTCGTAAAACTGGCGTGGTTACAAGTTTTGTTTTGATGGCTTCAAAAGCTTCCTGACATTGAGGTGTCTAGGAAAAATTAATATCTTTAGCAAGCAGAGAAAACAAACGAGAAGCAATTTTACTGAAATTTTGAATAAATCTCCGATAATATCCTGCATGGCTAAGAAAACTTTGAATATCCTTCTGACTAGAAGGTGTGGGTAAGTCTTGAATGATTTGGATCTTTTTAGGATCCACTTGTATACCTTTAGAGGAAATATAATGGACAAGCACGATTCGTTCAGTCATAAGCATATGGCATTTTTCATGACTTAATGACAAATTAGCGTTTATACAACGCTTAAGTACTTTTTCTAAATTAGCTTTGGCCTCCTCATAAGTATTACCATGAGCAATAAAATCATCCATATATACCTCTACACAATCATTGACAAGATCTACAAAAATGCTGAAGACTACCCGTTGAAAAGTAGCAGGAGCATTACACAAACCAAATGGCAATACTCTATAAGCAAAAGTCCCCCAAGGACAGGTAAAATTGGTTTTATCTTGATCTTCCACTGTAATCTGAATCTAATTGTAACCGCTAAATCCATCCAGAAAAGAAAAGAATTTCTTACCTGCAAGAATATCCAATACTTGATCAATAAATGGTAATGGAAAATGATCCTTCTTAGTATATTTATTTAATGCTCTATAATCCACACAAATTCTCCGTTTACCATTTTTTTTAGGGACCACAACTAAAGGAGAAACCCATTGACTATCTAAGATAGGATATATAAACCCAACATTTAACAGCTTTTGTAATTCCTCAACTATTTCATGCAGCGCAGGATTAAGCCGATGTTGTGGCTACCTAATTGGATGACTTTCATCTTCAATATAGATATGGTGGGTACAAGTATCAGAATGAATACCATGCATATCTTGGTATTCCCAATAAAATGCATCTTTATTTGTTTTAAGCATGGTAATAAGGTCCTAGATTTGTTTAGGGCTTAACTGTGGATTAATATTAAGTGTACGATTAGGCAAAATTTCCATGGCTTCGAATTGTACAAGTGAATTAACTATTAGGGCTTGCAAAATAGATGGCTTATCAGAAAATAAAAATGAACCATATAAGAAATTATGACATAGAAATTGATGCAAGGTGATAAAATATTGGAGAGATTTTGAATTACCAACTAACAGAAAATTCCCAAAAGGACATGAAGTATTTATACCTGAGTGGAGAACCATGTTTTCAAAAACTTTATCAAATGTATACCTGTTAAGAAGAAAGTTAACAAGAACATTATCTTTTGTGGGTTCCCCCATATCGAGTGCTTTATCAATTGTTAGAATTGGTAATGTCTCATCCAAGTCACTATCAATCCAAACCAGATCTTTTGTTTCCAACAAAGGTTGTGCTAGCGGGTATAGAGTTAATTGTTCCATGTGCTTTCCTTTAGAAATGACCATGTCCCTGATTGATAATTAACATAGGCATCTGCAGTTGCTAACCAAGGTCATCCCAGAAGTAGGGGGTATCCCCCCAGCTTAATCTTTGGCTGCAAAATCACAAATTCAGTCGGATATTCCCATGAATCAATAGAAAGAATTACATCCTCAATTACTCCCTTTGGCTTAACCAAAGATCTATCAGCCATTTGAAGAACTGTAGGAGTAGGCCTAAGTCCTTCCAAGGAAAATTTTTCCTTTGTTTCATTTGTCATTACATTAATTTCAGCACCCAAATCCACAAGAGTATTAGGAATACTTACTTTACCAATTGTTACCTTGATGACCGCACTTCGTAGATCAGAATATTTTGGAATGGTTAAATTCCCAAGCATAAGATCTGCTAATTGTCCAATGACTTGAACAGTCTTCGGATATTTTTTCTTTTTCTTCTTTTGAGTACAAAGTTCACAAATCATTTTTGTGTAAACCAAAATATCCTTGATAGCCTGCAATAAAGGAATTTTGATATTAACATTGCGTAATTCATTTACCAAATCAAATTCAGATTGAGAATCCTCCCTTAGTATTCATTCAGATTGAAACCTTTTAGGAAAATGTGGTTCCTTAATTGGTTCTGGCTCAGATTCCTCATTGATTTCTGTAATAGTGGGCCCCAAAAGACCCTTCCCTGACCTCAACTGGACCCCATCTATCTCTAATGTGTTTATGGGATAAGTGGAGTATCCTATTGGGTCATTGTTATACACTAGCTGAGTAGCCTTATTATTGGGGTTAGGATTTGGTTGAGTTGGCATAGATTTAGGTCTTTGTGGCTGTGGTGGATGATTTGTTGGATTTTTAGGTTGATTAGTTGAAGATGGAAACCCTAGAAGAAGTTGTAGTGACTGAAGGTAAGGATTAACCATAGAAGGCGGTGGAAATGGGAATGGTTGTTGCTATGTTGATGTTTGTGGTGGTTGTGGCCTCCATGCCTGTTGCCACGGCTGTGAAGTATATGGATATTGTGACATCCACTGAGGGTATGGAAGCTATTGCCATCCCCCATTCCATCTGGACTGGTATGGGTTCATTTGACTAGGTCCTGAAACAAGATAATCATTCATCACACTAGGGTGCATGGCTCATGGTGGAAAATATCACCTAGGGGCCATGTAATAGACAGGTTCCTCAGTATATTCCATTTTGGGTGTTCCTGTAGGGAAAGGTTTTAGTGTAGAGGTCTTACTAGCCTCTTCTAAGGATGAAATGTTTGTCCTATTGTATGGGCAGTCTTCACTACCGTGCTTTTTATGACATACTAGACAAAACATAGCTAAACCCTTCTCAGCTTCTTCTTGCATCCTACAGGTGTAAAGAGTATCTATATGTTTCCCCATATGATTTATCAAATATGTTTAAAGGTCCTCAAGTAAATTACCTATCTCCCTTTTCGTGATACCTATCGTATTATTTGTGGCATAAGATTTACTTGGATAACTCCTTCCTGAACGTAATGAATTTCAATAATTTCTACAAATATCACAAATATTAGTAAATTCAAATTTAGAAATGTTTCCTTTTCCTATTAAATTCAATGCTTCCATAACATCATCTCGTATGCCTCTAAGAAATAACATTTTTATAGTATCATCATTTTGTTCCTCATGGCAAGATCGTTGAAGACTAAACATAAAACATTCAAGGTAGTCTTCTAGGGACTCCTCCTCCTTTTGAGTCATATGAAAAATCTCATCCCAAACCTCTTTTATTTTGCAATATTCTTGATATTTGTTCAAGAATAGTTCCTTCATAACTGCCCACATTCTAATATTTCGAAGGTTCATAAACCATCGCAAAGCAGCATCCTTCAATGTAGTTGGAAATAGTTTCAGTTTCTATGTGCCATTTTGATAGTCATAACTGTGACACAACACATTAAATTCAAACAAAAACATATCAGGATCTTCTACTGAAAGACCACGAAAAATAGGTAAAGCAGAATGAGGAATATTTTTCATGGGGGCATCTCTCCCGAGATCCGTAATTGGAAACTCAAAAGTAATCGGGTTGTTGTTGGCCAACACCCTGTTATGATTTTCATTGTTGTTGTCATTGTTGTTTTCAGGGTCCATAACTTGAAATTCCCAAGGAGTAAAATAGGTTTTAAAGGGCTTGTAGCCTTCCTCAGCAAATGGTCCTACTTCTTCTTCGTGAGATCCCTTGAGAATTTGTTTAACATTTTTTTCGTAATATTTCGAAAGAGCTTGGTTGGGTATTTGTAGGTGTTTAAACAACAGGGGTCTCAATAGCACACTTCTCTAAATCGGGTTCAGGTAATTCTAACAAAGGCAGTTTAAACATTACTTCTTCTTGAGTTGGACTACCCTTCTTAACAAATGCTTTGAACTTATTGTTCAAAAAAAACTGTTGAAGTCTGCAGTTTTATAATTACCCTTGCGGCTGCGCCTTATTTTTCAAATGCTCATTGCCCTCAGAGCTCTCCACATGGCTTCCTCATGAAGCTTTTCGCTTTTCCTTCACTTTTCTTTTTAGCAATGTCCGTCTGCGTGTCGCGTGGCTCACTCTGGCTATTTTTCCAAGTTGGGCCCTCCTCGTTCCTTATTTTGCTAGGAGCTCTCCACATGGCTCTCTCTCTAGGCTTTCTATTGGGCACCTTTTCAACTTTTTGTCAAGCTCCATCTGAGTGACATGTGGCGATTTTTTTCCTGGCCAGTTACCTTGGAAATGCTGCCGAATCTTTTGTACTTCCTGTTGCTACATGGTTTTTTGTTTTATGTCAGGGCCTCGCTAGCGTGTTGCTGACCGGTCGAAGTTTGTTGTGGCGGCTCGAGATGATCTGGGCCATCAGTCACTATGCGTGGTTTTCTCTTCTCCTGATGCATTTCCAGGCGGTGGACTGACCAATAAATAGGGCCATGTTTTCTTTTATTAGGTTGTTGATTAAGTTTTGTAAAACTCTCAAGCACTGGGAAGTAAGCCTTTTGTAATAGTTGCTTTCAATTCGAAGACTTCGGACTCTACCAAATAAATTATGCCTTTCTATTTTCAAGCATTTGTTAGGACTATTGACCTATGCTATTATCTTTATTTTTGTATGAATGTCTATTCTTTAGTTTCTGTAACCTTCTATAGCTGAAATGAATACAGACCATGTTTCTTTGACTCTTCTGTGTTAAGACAAAGTTATGCTTGATTACATTATACAAATTAGAGGGTATTTTTGCATGATAGATGTTTGTGGGGAAAAATAACCTAATTACCAGCATTTTAGTGGTTCGGGGCTTTGCATTTTGCACTGTGCTCTATTGAAGTTCGTTTAAGACTTTGGCGCATCGCTTGTAGTGTAAAATTTACATTCTTGCTATCTCCCTAACCTTTTACTTCCACCCACTAAACCAAGAGCCGGCTTCGATAAAATCTCGAAGGTTACTTAGCTAGCACATGATGTCCTCCAATAGCTAAGTTTCCTATAAGGCTGTTGCTACATGCAAAATACCGCGTCAACAGTTCTTTTTCTGGCATGCCCGGTGGGACCGCGAACAGGCACGTTCACCTGATCTTTATAAGTGTGTATGAGTCATCGGCTTGTAACTAGGTCACAGACTGCAAGAGTCCCTAGCCAACTTGTGTCACCTTTAGTTTCTGTGCACACGCGAGGTTGCTGAGGTAGCCCTTCACCTCCTCCGTCTCCTCCTTCTCTGACATCACCTAATCTACCCACACATATGGCTGCTAGAAATTACGTAGCCTGGGACTCCGACAGTCCGTTAGTAGCACCTGTGCCTCCTGTAGTATGGGCTCCCATCCCTGTTTTTGGTCTAAAAGCTATCCCTAAATATTCTGGGGATGAATCAAAGACACCAATGGAGCATCTGCAAGGTGTAGCAGACATATGTCTGGTACATGGCATATCGAACGAAAATTTAGCCCTTAGATTGCTAGTTGCCTCCTTCTGAGGAAAGGCATTAAATTGGTATAGGACTTTACAAGCTAGTACTATTGCTACTTGGGATCAGCTCGAGACCCCATTTTATTAACGTTTTTCAAATGTTGGCGAAAAATCTTTATTGTACCACCAACTAGAAAATATAGAGCGAGCCCCTCATGAAGCTCTGCCTAACTTCAATGCGAGGTTCCATTCGAGCTGGCAGAGAGTGCCTGTGGGCAGCCGACCACCTTCGGATCTAGCATTTATGTTCTACTTGAAGTCGATCAATGCTAATATTTCCATGATGTTACAAGATTTGGGTGGAGACACTCTTCTTGACGGTTACACCCTAGTTGTTGTTGTAGAAAATAATCTGATCACTACAGGGAAGTTGGCACTGAGATCCATCATGCCATTGTTCCCCGAGTGCAACGTTGCAGAGGTCGAGGTTCCTTCCACCAGTGCTCCTACGGCTCCTCCCCAATCTATGTACCTCTATCCCGAAAGTGTTTCAAGCACAGCCCCGATGGTAGCTCCTGTGGTAGCTCCTGTGCCTAATCCCATGGTTGTTGAGATGAACGAGATGAGAGAACAGATGTGGGCTATGACTAATGACCTGACTACTTTAAAGCAGCAACAATACAGCTATCAAAAGCTTGCATACCAAAATTACCAAGGTGAAAAAACTTTGTACCAATCAAATTAGTGGCAGGATAGGTCACGTGGGAATACCTCAGCTCAACCAAGTAACCAGATGGTTCCAGTAACCCTTCTGATGCAAACTATTCATCCTATTTTGAATAAGGAGCTGGTGGCAGGATAGAACAATTTAGCCGAAGATGCCAATTCATGGTGTTTTCATGCAACAATGCATATATGCTGCGAAACTGTTCGTGGGGAAATTTGCAACAACAAATCATAGATCAACATAGCCAAGGCAGCACATCCATTTTCGATAACCCACCATATGCCTCTCAACAAATGGACAATGCAGTCCTCACCGCGCAAATGCAGGGGATGTCCATCCAGCAAGAGTCGGGCATTGTTTCGGACCAGGCTCTCTTTTCTTGGATGGAAGGAGAAGAGTCAACATTTCCGAATGATATCCCTATAGGTAAAGTACCCCGAGTTCAATCTGACTATAATACATGCTCTAAGCGTAGATTCACCGAAGAGTTTACAGCCTCGCCTACCAATGCTATATCACAACCGACGCCTAGCCCACAGCAGGCCTATTGTCAATCCCACCATAGTCAGAGACAGCTATTCTTAGCTCTCTGAATTCACTTCCTCTGAGGATGAAAAAGGCTCCATCAATCACTTTTGTTGTTACTAAACTGTTGGATGTACCGACCACAAAACGAATGATGGCTGCAAGACCTAAGGAGCAAGCAATTTTGACTCACCAGTCGAGAGCACAATTCAACATAGTGGAACAACTGAAGAAGTCATCTACCAATGCTTCTCTGTGGGACATCTTGGCTATTCCAGAGCAAAAGGTGCTACTACAAAAGGCGTTGTATAATGAAGAGAATACAAAAATTCCTACTCACTCTAATGAAGAGGATGTATCCAAGCCCGACTCGGATAAAATGCTAACAATTCAACCGGCGGAGAAGTTCGAGTCCGGAAGGGAATGTAAGCCTAAATCTAAGCCTTTCTTTCTAACACTAATTATTGGTGACAAGTTGCTGCATAATTGTATAATTGACTCTGGTGCTAGCACCACTGTCATGCCAAAGCAAGTAGCTAATGCTTTGTGTCTAAAATATGAGCCTCTAAATAAAGAAGTCATGCAGCTTGATGGAAACAAGGTTGATACTATTGGGATAATCAAGGGATTACCTATGACTTTGTTTGCCTGCCCCAGTATCACTGTAAATCAGGATACCATACTCATTAATATCCCTCCTCTATTCAGGATCTGTTTGTCCCGAGAGTTCACTACAAATGTAGGAGGATATCTGGCGCTAGACTAGTTGCACTTGATTCTGAGGACTAAGCATGGGGCTAAGATGAAACTATTGTCGGAAGCTCTGCATTTCGAACATGTTGTTGATGAGGCTCTACTAAATTTTGAAGCAGCACACACTTCAATCTCTCAGGAAGAAAGGTACAATGTGGAATTTTTTGAAGAAGAGGAGGCTACTAGCTCCTGAACAGAAGACGAAAAAAATTTGTTGAATGAGTTTATTGATACAGACCTTTTTGGGAAGTACCATGCAACTGGCCTTGGAACCTATATTATACATGAAGAGGGGCAGATCATGCCTAAAGTTACTAAAGAGCCTGAAGATGAAGAATCTTCAGAAATATGGACGTTATACTTTGATGGAGCCAGATGTAGAGCAAGAGTTGGAGCGGGGATTTGTTTGATATCCTCGACCGACGAAAAGACTTTGAGATATTACCTCTTTTAGTTTGTGTGTTCAAACAATGAAGTTGAATATGAAGGTCTTGTCCATGGTTTAAGCTTTGTGGAGCAAATGGGTGCAAGGCAGATAAGTGTCTTCAGAGATTTAGAGCTGGTGGTCAACCAAATCCATAGAACTTCGGCCACAAAGAATATCCATATGCGGTCTTATCGACATAGGGTCTAGGATCTGATTGACAACTTTGAGGCATTCAATATTCAGGCTATTCCAAGGGAAATAAATTCTGAAGTCGATAGGATGGCAACTATTGGGGCTCAGTTCGAGTCAGCCTTTGAATTATTAAAAAATAAACATGTAGTGAAGGTAATTGTGAGACCCACTGTCCCAGATAACAATCAAGATTGGCAAGTATTTGATAGCAATGCTCATATTGCATCATTCCTCAAGTCATCTAGAGAATTCACCGATCAGCTGCAACCAAAGATCGTCGAAGCTTATGGAGATCAAATCATCCAGTTGAAATCCAACAAGCTCCTAAGAGGCTTGGTCACTCTAGAAAGCCTATTCGATTTTGATGATGCAATGAGAGATAAAAGGAAGCTCATGGTTGACAAAGGTGATTATACCAATTTGCATATCGGGGAAGATAGGAATCTCAAAGTTGGGAAAGAAGTGTCGCAAAAGAATAAAGATAGACTAAGACACTTTTGTGAGGAACATCTGAGTGTAGTTTCCTGGTCATACAATGATCTTAAAGGATATGATCTCGGGATCATTGAGCATACAATTGTTGTTAGAGGGGGCAAAGCCAGTTGGTAAAAAATAGAGACCTATGAACCCAAAGATAGGATCTCTCATATCACAAGAGTTGAACAAGTTGATCGCATCCCGAATAGT
Organism: Sequoiadendron giganteum; assembly: GCA_007115665.2. Classification (NCBI taxonomy): domain Eukaryota; kingdom Viridiplantae; phylum Streptophyta; class Pinopsida; order Cupressales; family Cupressaceae; genus Sequoiadendron; species Sequoiadendron giganteum. The sequence goes on from CM021107.1 coordinate 353,334,468, forward strand.
ATTCCTGATCAAACACAACACTTGGGTGTCAAACCTGGTGGTAGTTCGGAAGAAAAATGGGGATATACGCCTGTGCGTAGACTTCTGAGATTTAAATAGAGCATCCTTAAAGGATCATTATCCCCTGCCTTCAATGGAGGTAATTCTACAAACTGTTGCTGGCTGCAAAATGTTTTCAATGCTAGATGGTTTTTCAAGCTATAACCAGATTCGGGTAAAGGAAGAGGACCAATACAAAATAGCGTTCACCACAAAGTGGGGAACGTATGCATATGCTAAAATTCCTTTTGGGCTCTCAAACGCCGAAGCCACTTTTCAGCGAGCTATGGATATTTCTTTTAAAGATTTGATCCACAAGATCATACTCATTTACCTAGATGACTTGACAATATTCTCAAGATCTGCTGACGATCATTTTGATCATTTGGAGCTTATTTTCCAGAAATCCCAGGAATTCAGGATCTCTTTGAATCTTAAGAAATTTTTGTTCGGAGTTCCCCAAGGGAAGTTATTGGGATATGTCATCTCTAAGGAGGGCATTGCTATTGATCCAAAAAGAGTTGATGCGATCCGGCAACTTCCGTTACCTGTCAATAAAAATGGTGTGCATTCTTTCCTGGGTAAGGTCAACTTTATTAGCCGATTTATTACAGATTTTGTAGGCATTGTTCGACCTATTGCCTTAATGCTCAAGAAGGATCATATTTTCAAATGGACAACGGAAGCTAGAAAAGCTTTTGAGCTTGTAAAGGAGGCTATTTCTTCCATCCCTGTGTTGGTTAACTCGGACCTGTCAAAAGATTTTATTATGTATATTTTTGGTGGTGGCAATAGTATTACCACAGTGCTCATGCAGAAGGATGATGAAGATACAAGGGAGTCCCCTATTGCTTTCTACTCGCGAACCTCGAAAGAGTACAAAGTAAAGTATAACTTTGTAGAAAAGCGGGCCTTTGCCATTGTTAAAGGGCTTAAGAAGTTCTAGCATTTGATATCATATAATAAGGTGATTGTTTGTGTACCGCATCCTAGTGTGCGAGAGTATATCATGGAGGGAGAAATCACTGAGAAGATAGCTAATCGAATCACCAAGATCCTAGAATACGATATTGAAGTCATACCTATCAATACCGTCGAGGGAAAAGGACTGTGCGAGTATATCCCTGGAAACAGTGAAACAGCGACAGAGCTTGGAGCTCCAGAGCCTATGTTAATAAACGAAGAGAATTCTCAAAGCAACTAGCTTGATGACAGAATAAATTTTATGCAGACAGGAAGGTATCCGATTGATCTCTCATGCTTTAAAAGATGTTTCTATCGCCTACAGAATAGCAATTATGTTCTTTTGGAGGGTGTCCTATTTAAAAGAAATTTTAATGGCATCCTACTAAGATGTGTGAATGAAGAGCAAGCCAAGAAAGTTTTAGAGCAATACCATAATAGCCCTACCGGAGGACATTTTTCTACAAGAACCACGGCAATTAAAATTATATGTGCTAGTTATTTTTTGCCAACACTTTTTAATGATGCGTTTTCATTGATTAAGTCTTGCAAGGAATGTCAGTTTTATGTCAGAAAGAGACAGAATGTTGATATGCCTTTAAGGCCTATAGTGGTAGAAGAACCTTTTGCTCAATGGGGTTTAGATTTCATTCGGATGATTAACCCTTTCTCTTCAACTGGACATAGATGGATACGAATAGCAACTGACTATTTTACCAGGTGGGCAGAAGCAGTGCCGTTAAAAATTGCAACAGAAGTGGAGATTGTAAATTTCCTTGAAGAGCTAGTGGCCAAATTTGGCCTGCCTAAAACAATCATGTTTGATAATGTTAAGGATTTTCTCGGCTCAGAGATGATCCAGTTCACACTAAAATATGGGGTGTTCCTAAAGACCTCCTCTAACTACTATCCCCAGGGAAATGGTCTCACGGAGTGTACTAACAAAAACCTTATCAGGTTGATCAAAAGGATAGGCTCAGAACATCAAAAAGAGTAGCATAGGAACCTCCGAATAGCGCTCTGGGTAGATCGAATTATGCCCAAGCAGATACTAAAGACATCTCCTTATGAGATAATGTATGGGAAGGAGGCATTGTTGCCTATCGCCATGGAAATTTCCGCCCTACAATTGCTCAAGTCCCTGGAAATTGAACAAAATAGAGCGATAGAGGTGCAATTTTCTGAGTTGCTCGAGGTGCAAGAGAAAAGACAACACGCCCTGGAAGCAATGAATAGCTGCCAGTGGGTGGTAAAGAAATGGTTCGAAAAAGAGGCTTCAGATCAAGGGTTACAATGCGGAGATTTGGTTCTTAAATTTAACGAGCGCGGAGCAAAGCCCATACAGCAAAGCAAATTTGATAGTCTCTGGCAAAGGGCCATTCAAGATTTACCAGTGTAAATAGCTCAACTCTTTCGAGTTGTAAGATATGGAAGGTAACGCCCTGAGTATTCCAATCAATGGAATACATCTTAAAAGATTCTATTAATTCTGCCTACGTGTTGTTTTTGTATATTTGTATATATGTAATTACTCTTCCTTGCTTTAAGTTTTGGATCCTCTCAGTGCAAGAAATGAAATGAAACATAGCAATGATCCAAACAATTGAAAGAAATTTATAAATGGGCTAGGTGTTCTAAAGGGATATATATTATATTCATCGGAGTCAAAAATTTACAATATATTCAGGTCGGAGGCCTTGTATTAACATTTACATATGCCCGCTATAGTGCGGAGCCTATAAGCATAGAAAATAAAAATTTGTAATCATCTTCATTCTCAAAACATCAGTAGGAAGGACCAGCGATCATGGCAACATGCGACTCAAGATCGAGAAACACCATTCTTTCAAAATCTTCGTACCACTAAAGATTTTGAAATGGTTCAATGTAGTGCACATGCATACAGAAGTAGCAGCCTGCGCGGACCTTGGCACGATGCTCTTCGTGAGTTTCTAGCTTGAACCTGAAAAAGAAAGGCCTGGTTGGAACAATGCCTCCATGCAGCTGCTATAGGCGAATGTTTCGAACTGAGGGAATCCCATGATCAAATTGGGCTACGTGCACAATCTACTCCAGGCCTCCGAGGTAGTGCCGAGGGAAGACCCTCTTCGTCAGCTTTAAAATCTTGCATTTGGAAATGCTAATGTCTAGCAGCAAGGTGACAAAGTGGGAACAAATGCTGGTGTTCACCCGATACTACTCTTCATACTCTACATAGTCTTTCCCAAGGACCCACTTGATTTTCTTCACATACAACAGATTTTTTACTCCTGTCATGCGTTTTAGGCATCTGTATCTAATTTTGCCAAGAAAGGCAGCCTGAGTCTTTTTACAGACAAGCCTCACTGGTGTTTCCATGTTGTCTTCTTTTCTAGCTAAAAATGAATATTACTAAGGCAGCAAGATCTTACTAAGCTAGGAAGGCTAGAAGATGTGATTTGCAATTTTGCACAAAGGGTCTTATTTATAAACTGGCTAAGGTTCGCCAGCCGAAGAAATCATAATTATCAATTGAGCCCAAGTGTCTCGCATTTCCTCAATTTTCAATATTGCAGCGTGCGAGGTGATGGGAAGGTGTAGGTACAATTGGAAACTTGCTCTACTGAGATGCCACATACATTTGATGATAGGCCAGGTGTCCACACAAAGTGTCATCGCCCCATCCGAATCAAGATTAAAATATAGAGAACAGCCTTGTTGGGCAACGTTCCCTATACAAACAAGGAAATCAGTTAATGCAAATAGCTGGTGGAGGGGTGTTCGCAGGGTTGCCTTGGTTCGTCTTTCGATAAAAATCCATTTTCGTCACATGTGAAAGATTGTCAACTAAATGCTCAAGTAGTTTGGCTAGTTGGCGATTTTTTCATACGAATAAAAACTGGTAACACATAATAGCAACATATTTATTGCAAAAGTTACCAAGGATTGAACAATTAAGGCATTCGCAAGAAGAGAAGTTTTCAGAACAGCTAAGCCGTTTGCGAAAGGTTTGCAGAAAAACTCTTGCGAATATAAAAATGGCCAAAATTACAAAGAACCCTTCACAGATCCTGGCTCCAATAATTCTAAGTGAGCAAATAAGGAATGCACCCCGTGTGTAGCTTTACAACGGGGAGTCTTATGCCACTTCGGGCATACCTGCGAAGCCTAGCTGGCCTTTCACTCACCCGGTGAACCAGAAGTTATTGAGCATGGTTCCTCATAGAGATCAGGCAGTGGTCTTAGAGGATTGGAATAATGTCTTTGATCCTGAGTTATCTTGCAATCCTAAGAGCCTTAGGGAGGCTGCATGCGAAAAAATGAAGCATATGATAGACCAATTTCACAAATGGCTATGGTTATGTGGGCTCACACAATACATGGTTCCTTTGGTGCACCCTTGCCCAGAGGTTGTGGTAGCATGCATGGCACATTTCGACCCAAACACAGGGGTTATCAGTGGCAAGGATTTCAGAGTAGTCATTAGCCCTGAGGCTATTTAGGATATGTTGTGTGTCCCGCTTCCCTATGGTAATGAGGTTGAGAATTTTGAAGTGGAAAGAATGCAACAAAAATGGGGGGAGCTCTAGTTGGGGCCACAGTTTTATCGCTCTAAGCTCAATCAGCAAACGAGTAGTTTAACACCGCCCAAATTCCCTTTCAATTTGAAGGCTCTGAAAGTTGGGTCTTCCTCTATCGCTTCTATGTTGGCGATGGTGTGCAGATTGGACTTGGACAAGAGCATTTTTCAATTTCAGATGTGCCTCTGCTTTATGTTGAAAAGGAATCATGAGGCTCCACTCCTAGACTTTGCAAGAGTTGTCAGTGATGGAATTTGGCAGCAATTACAGGAATTTAGGATCGGCTCTAAGTTCAAGTATTCATCTTTCCTGGCTTACTTGATTTTGCACCAAAACTCGGATTACTTTTCAATGTCCATGCTCTTGTCTATTTTTTGAGGGTGGCTTAAGGAAGCCGATTTCGACGTGGACCCCTGTCATGTCAAAAACCTTTGATTATTATGCATTTTCGGATTCATTCATAGCCCCGGCTATAAGGGCTTTGGATAAGGCTCGCATAAATATGACTGAACGCATATCGCCCTGACAGAAATCCTGGTTGGGGAAGTTAACTCCGCCCTGTAACTGGTTCTTTAGTATGGATTTCACCATGCTCTGCATGCCAGGTTTCGTCTGAGAGCCTTTCTGACTTCCCCATTTTCTTTCCAATAGAGTGTTGGCCCTAGAGGCAATGAGGTAGCTATGTACCCTTGATGATGATTACTGGGGGGGGAAATACTTAACCTCTTATTTGCTGCTACCAATCATGTTTGGTTCTATGTCACTGATTAAAAAGACGACCCCAAAGATTGATATTTCAGTGATTCTGCTTTCAAAGTTGGGTCACCTCGGGTTGGTATTAATTGATGATTCTTAGAATTACAACCCCAACAATAATTTATTAGGAGTCGGCATCAAGATCCCGCATTTGCCTCTGCCATTCTGGGACCTCCGGGGGAATGTCGAGGAGGGAAATTTAAGTAGATATGTAGGCCTTGAATATTTTCCTACAATGGATGGTCAACCGCCCTGGCTGAATTTTTATCACATCATGGGGAGGGTCAACCCAAAGCTAAAGATCAACTCCTCCCTGGTCACCCAATTGAGTAAGCTCAGTTGGGTGCCCAAGAAGATGCAAGCCTTCTGGGTATACCGGCAGGAGATTCTGGCAGCTGGCAAGCTGCATAACGAAGTAGCCCTTGATGAAAGATTTGATGACATTTGGGAAAATGAACATTAGGATGTTGAAAATTCTCCGAACCCCTCAACATCTATGCAGCAATATAGAAGAGAGGAGGCTACCATGGAATCTGAGGAGGAAGTAACTCAGAATCCCCCTGTCGTTGCCAGGAGTCCAATGCATGAGAAGAATACTAGTAAGTAGCCTATGCAGGAGGAAGAGCCGCATGCACAAACATCGGAGCTAGCCACCTCCTCTAAATCAACATGAAGGAGAGCAAGGACTACCAGTGGTAAGAGACGGGTCATTCTTGACCTTGACGATTTTTCGAAGGAGAAGCGACAACGAACCGGAGAGGCTAGTGTGGAGGAGGAACAGTTGATGAAGGGAGTAGTCGAAGCATCTGCAGCTCTGCATAAGCATCAGGTAAATTTTCCTCCCTCTTCTCTCTCATCTATGTCTCTAGTTTTGCCTCAGTCCACCCCTGCTTTTTCATCCACACCAGTTCTCTCCGCCACTGGATTTGTCAAGCATTCTAGTCTCACCCCTCCTGGTTTCCCACCTTTATTCTTCGCTTTCCATACCTTGCAAATAAAAGTGTCTACACCAACCGGATCAACAAAAGAAGACAGAAAGACGCAACCAGGCAGGCGGAGCCCCACTTGCAAACCATTTTCAATGAAAGTCAGAATTTCTTGATGTTTGCGAAGATCACTCCTAATGTGATCAAGGAAGTAGGCGAGATGCAACCCAGTGATTATTCTGTGAATGTTGTCAGGTTAGACTTGCAGCAGGCCCACCCGTGAGATAAAGTTGAGCTAATGGAGGAGACCCAAAAAATAGTAACCACTAATTTTCTCAAGCTCAGTCTATAGGGGAAGAAGAAGGACAATCAAATAGCGGAGCTCAAAAGTAAGGTCGACATCTGGGTAAACAAGTTTAAAGCCCAGGAGAACGAAATAAGTTAGCTGGAGAAGGAGAGGAGTACCTTCGAAATTAAGATCAAAGAGTTGCAGGATTTGAGCGAAGAGGTCATTCTGACTCTCGAGCGGGAGGTCGAGCTAAGCCGAGCAAAAGAGAAGGAACTCTGCACAGAGTCTAACCTGCTAACTGAGGGAATGAAAGAGCTCTGGCAGAGCACCACTGCCGAGATTACTTAAGTAAATGCCAACCTAGAGTTGGAAATTCAAAGGACTAAGCAGGCTGAATTGGCCCTAGCAGAAAAGGAAAAGGAAGTTGTCACTCTAAAGGACCAGCTAGAGGTGTTGGATAGAAGCTTGTCCGAGGTAAAGGTGATTTTGAGTAGCAGAGAGGCATAATTGGCTACCTTAAGGACCCAACCCCTTGCGCCCCAGATGAGCTCATTGGAAATTGCCAAAGAGTTGCACGCATCTTACTGGGACAAGGTGAAGGGTTTGTGCCTTACTCTTCAACCCACCTTAAAGTTTATGGCGCAAGCGGCTAGCCTCTGCGGGACAGTGAGTGAATCGGTACAACAGGTTCAGGAGTTAACTTCTGACAAGGTTTCAGAGTCTAGAATTTTATTGGGTAAGTTGTATACTGCTTCAAATGAAGCATTGAGTGGTGTGGGCATCAATGATCGAACGATAGTGGCTTTGGGTGCAAGTAGCCTCATCTCCATGCATGAGGCCATTCAATAGATAACGAATTGCAAAGCTTGGTTAAACCAAGTTACCAGCGACATGCGGGCGAAGTTTTCCCATTTGACTCAAAGAGGCCTCCCTTCACCTTTCATTACAGACCAGGCGGTAGCGGGTGTGGAGCATATTGTTGCAATGATCAAAGAGAAGAAGCAGGACCTTTCTATCTTTCAGACCTTTGATCAATCTTCGATTGCTAAAGAAATTGAGGGGATCGTGTATCAGCTGGCGTAACTTTTCTTCCAATTGGAATTAGAAACAAAAGTATCAGGCGGATTGCCCTTCAAAGCAATTATTGATCTTAGGTTGGCTCACGAGCATCTGTGAACTCTCTCTAGACCATCGCACGAAGTATGGACCAATATGTAGGCCGCCCTCTCGAGGTTATGAGCATTTTTGATGCTGAACCAAAGTTTCTGGGGTTCTCCTTTCCGCGAATGAAAATCCCCTATGAGTGGCCAAACTATTCAACAAAAAACTACTGAAGTCTTTGCAGTTTATATTTACCCTTGCGGCTGCGCCTTATTTTTCAAATGCTCACTGCCCTCGGAGCTCTCCATGTGGCTTCCTCGCAAAGCTTTTTGCTTTTCCTTCGCTTCGCTTTTCAGAAATGTCCATCTGCATGCCGCGTGGCTCGCTCTAGCTATTTTTCTGAGTTGGGCCAGCCTCATTCTTTATTTTGCTCACAGCTTTCCACATGGCTCTCTCTCGAGGCTTTTTGCTAGGCACCTTTTCAACTTTCTATCGGGCTCCGTCTGAGTGACACGTGGCAATTTTGTTTCTGCACTAGTTATCTTGGAAATGTCATTGAATCTTTTGTACTTCCTGCTACTGCATGGTTTTTCGTTTTATGTCGTGGCCTCGCTGGCTTGTTGCTGACCGGTCGATGTTTTTTGTGGCGGCTCGAGATGATCTGGGCCGTCGGTCACTACACGTCGTTTTCTCTTCTCTTGATGCATTTCCAGGCAGTGGACTGGATAGTAAATAGGGCCATGTTTTCTTTTATTAGGTTGTTGATTAAGTTTTGCAAAACTCTCAAGCACTGGGAAGTAAGCCTTTTGTAATAGTTGATTTCAATTCGAAGACTTCGGACTGTGCCAAATAAAGTCGATCTTTCTATTTTCAACCATTTGTTAGGACTATTGACCTGTGATGTTATCTTTATTTTTGTATGAATGCCTGTTCTTCAGTTTCTGTAAACTTTCATAGCTGAAATAAATATAGACCATGTTTCTTCAACTCTTCTATGTCAAGACAAAGTTATGCTTGATTACATTATACAAATTAGAGGGTATTTTTGCATGATAGATGCTTATGGGGAAAAATAACCTTATTAATAGCATTTTAGTGGTTCAGGGCTTTGCATTTTGCACTGTGCTCTGTTGAAATTCGTCTAAGACTTTGGCGCTTCGCCTGTAGTGTAAACTTTACATTCCTGCTATCTCCCTAACCTTTTACTTCCACCCACTAATCGAAGAGCCAGCTTCGATAAAATCCTGGAGGTTACTTAGCTAGCGCATGATGTCCCCCAATAGCTAAGTTTCCCATAAGGCTGCTGCTACATGCAAAATACCGCGTCAACACTTATCTTGCAATTTCTCAGGTTGTGGATCCTCAATGGATGGTGTTGACTTGTTTTTGGATTTTTCGGGTTGTGAACTACTTCCCTTCTCTTTCCTAATAAATCTTCCCTTATTATTTCTATTACGATTCATACACCTAAATGACCTATAGCAAAGCAAAATAAGGATAATTACCCAAGAAATTGTGTGGATTTTCTCCTTAATGCAATGTTCCTAACTTGGTTTACTACAAATGCAGGTCTTTAACACCATTCCCCGGAAATGGAGCCAAAATGATTGGACTAAACTATGGTGTTTATTTTATTTTGAAATAGGTTTAATTTAAGTTCTTGGAAATGGTTTCCTCAGTTCATTGTAAAGTGTCAATCTAGGAACATAAGCTTTTGAACTGTGTCATGGCAGTATGCCAAAGAGCTGCAGTTTAGAAACCAAGGGTTGATGAATGCATACTAATGAAATCTGTGTTCAAGAAAAATTCCAACTGGTAGATTTCCTGTCATAATATGTGATAGGAACTTGTAAAGAGATAATTTTGCAACAAAAATAGATCACCAACATAAAACAGAAGAGAAATAAAATTCTATAAAGCAGAATAAAAAGTATGATAGAGACAGAATCAAGGATGTTGGTTATAATAGAATATCTCATGTTTCCATGTTTAGCTTTTTATGATTTCGTTCTATGATACCAAACTATTTTCACACTAGTACTCATTAATCTGACTAAACAAACATATCAACAAATACTGAATGAATTAACAAGGATCCAAACAATAGAATTAAGACAAAATGAATTACACAGTTGCAATGAACTAATCAATTCAAAAATAGTAACCAATCATTTAATCAAAGAAATCAAATTAATCAAATGACTGTAAAACACACATTACCATGCATATAAATCTAATGTTGAAATCACCAATAACTAAGGAAGTGGGCCCTACCTTCGCGGATTATTGAATGATGGAAGTCAAGAAACACCAATCTACTCCACACTAATTCTCATCTAATAAAATGACTGATATAGAAGAATATGTCGATCTTTCTAGTACGCGGATCTGATTTCTCAATTATATCCACTGATATTGTGTTTTCATCATGCATATATATATCATTTGATTATACTAAAAATAGCAGATAAGTTTGTTTGTTCGTTCGGCCTTTTGGCCACTCACAAACAAGAGTCTTTAGATTGATAAAAGGCTGCAGGCCAATTTTAGCATGAAACTAAAACAACTTTAACTAAAATAAAGATTCTAAACATCTTTTTTCCGGTTTCACTTCATTAGATTCTTGAGGTCCTCGCGTTTGTAACAACCTTCAAATTCCTTTTGAACCATCTCCTGCCACAAAACAATTAGATTTATCATGATTTTCAGTAAATAATCAATCCCCAACTTCTTTCCTTATTTTATTAAATATTAAGGTTCCTTCAGCAAATGGTGACAGGATTAGGGACAAGGATATAGATAAAAAGGAAATTATAAGGTAAAAATAGTGGACTGATTCTACACTCATCAGTTCTCATCATGTTTTGATAGTTGTTTATTGTGTGTTGATGTATTAGTGAAGGGGAACAAGGTCGCATCACTCACTTGTGAGTGCCCTGCAACACTACTATTTTCCCTTCACAATGTGTTTGCTTTTTTGTGTATATACATATTCGACCATGTGGTTTGTTGCAGGTTGTAGGTACCAAGCATCAACTCCACTTGAATTTCCAAGTTAGAGTGTGCCTCATACCTAATAGAGGTTGTTTATTTAGAGATAGCATTGAGTTCCCCATGTTGAACCATCATCCTTGATGAGGATGAGTGTCTATTTTTTGTTTCCTATTTGTGTGGTCATTTCGAGTTAGTTTGTCGATGTTGTTGTCGTTTGCCTTTTGTTTCACCTTGCGATCAGGTACTATTGGGTATTTGGTCCATTTGTGCTATTTTCTTGATTGATGCTTTGATAGATTTTATATTAATGAAAGATTATTGTGAATAAAGGTATTTGATAATTTTAAATGAATTTTTTAACAGAATATGTAATTTTAATAAATAAAATACCATTAATGTTTTGTTTAATAAATTAAAACTTATAGTTTAATAATGAAATAATGAAATAAATATGTTAATTATTTTATTGTGCAAGAAATTTAAATGAAGGGATTCAATTAATTAATTGAATACTTAATAGTTGAATTTATTTTGTGTGCAAACTATCTCGCAAGGTGAAAATTATAAAAATAATAACTTAATGGAGGTGGAGAGTAATGGAGATAAATTAAAAGAAAATTAATTGATTAAATTAAAGAGTGGATGTTGTTATGGATGGAAGGAGGTAATTAATAAATTAGTTAGAGTTAACTGGAAGACGGGCTTTTTGGTTATTTTTGGGAGAAACTAATCTGGATTCTCTCGGCCATAAACATTCTCTCTCTAGTTCCAGAAAATTTTCTTGAAAATTTTAAAGATTTGAAGATTGGGGGTTTTAACTGAGGTTGTTGGATTTAGAAGGGATTGGAGCTCCATATTTGTAAATTGAAACATAGGAAGAAAATTGTAGCTGCAACTAAAATTTGAAACTGGCATCAGATTTCAGCTCAGTGCACGAATTATTCCAAGTTCCCACGGCTTATTCTTTCTAAAATTTAATTCAGTTAGACTATGGAAACAAGCATTATTTTGGTTATCAGAGTATGAAATTGAAAACAAAGAAGAAAAAGTATGTCCTCTATATTTGTGTTTTTAAGCTCTTCCTGAGAATTAAATTGTGTAAGTTTTATGATTCCTACAATTGTATTCTTTAAATTTTCCTATCAACATTATGAATTTTGTTCTTAACGTTGTAGAAAACCTCTTCTACGGTAGATATTTGTGCCTCTCTTTAATGTGTGAATGGTGTTGGTACCAGTTTCTTGGTCACTCTGTATGTATACTAATTAGGAAAAGAAATCATGATTTTATTCGATCGCCCTAACATTCAATGCCTCTTTGGTCTTACATAAAGTTAATCAAAGCTTTGGTATTGCCAGTGTATGATATAGATTCTTGAATAATCCATGATTTGATGCAAACTCTTTACATTCGATACTCCTAATCGCTTTTGTAGAGTTTGATATTTATCATTAAGGTTTCATTTTGGTCTTAACTGTTGGGTGTGTTTTTAGATAGCATTCAAGGGTACTGTATTCTGAGTCAAGCACCCTCTATCTTTGGTGGTTCATAGCTAATAGCTTTTCTCTCTTAAATTTATGTGAAGTCTTTCATTGGCCGAACCCATGCCTTCTTTCAATAGAATTTTTGGAAATAGTCTGAGTTTAGGATAAAACAAAGATGGCAATTGATGCCTCCAAAGAAGAGTAAACTCTTTGTATGGTGGAAAAACCATTCATCATTGTTTTAATTGGAAATTTCTATCTGTTGTGTACTTGCAAGACGCTGAACTCTATTCTTATTATTATTGATATGTTATATATATATAGAGAGAGAGAGAGAGAGATTCATATTCTTACTCTATAGTCGCTTCCTAGCGTCCTATGCCATGTGTATGAAATGCATACTATAGCTACCTACATTCCTTTTATTCATTGTACTTTGTTTAAATAGTAATCCACCTCTTATTTGTATTAAGTATGTCGATATATATATATATATATATATATATATATATATATTGTAGACACTCAAATTTGTCCTTATAATTGTCACAATATTCATCTATTGATTAAATAGATATTATTTACTTAATCAATTCATTCAATACTTTCTTCTATTCATGCATTTCATCAAATCATTAAACCGCCTCATGCTCATTCATATCCATTTGCATAAACGATCGTATCTGCCTCATAGTCGATCATGAACCATTTGCATAAATGACCATTCCCATTCATTTTCGTTCATGATTCGTTTCATGAACGTTCATGTCCATTTGCATTATCGTTCACGTCCATTTTCATAATAAAGCATAATCATTCATTATCGTTCATATCCTTTTCATAATAAATTCATTATCATAAGTCGTCAACTATCATTTCATAATAAACTAATTATCATAATATTTACATTAAATCACTTCATTTGCATGAATCATTCACTTCATATTGCATTCCACTAAATCATTAGATCATTAAAATATTAAATAATTATCACCTCATTATCATTCATAATGCATTTGTATAATAAATCATAATCATTTAACAATCGTTCATAAATCATTTCATGATCGTTCATGAACCGTTTTAGAATAAATTATTAATTATGATTATCCATATATCGTTTCACCATTCATTCACAGTCGTTCATAGCATAAATCATTCTCTTTAATCATTTTCATTGCATAAATTGTTTTCATTAATCAACATTAAAATCATTATTAATCATTTTCATTCTTCATTTAAAATCCATTTAATCATTTAATTTCATTATTCATAAACCCTTCAACATGCACTTATCTCTCCTCCTTTATCATTTCAACTCACATGCATTTTATTTAATTTCATAATTTGGGATATTTAAATTTCTCTCTTGCAAACCTTTTATCCCACATTTCCTCTTCAACACCTCTCTATCCTCAAAGACACCTATTTAAATGGGATTTCCCTCTCATTTTCACCCTCACGAATTTTGCATATGCATATACCTTCACATATTTGCATTAATCCATTCACCAACTACCTCTTGATGCACCTATGCATTCCAAATCTGAGAGAAAAAGTGCATGAACAAGACCTTGGTGTTAGGATGCCAATGGAGACTGATTTATTTTAAAAGCATTTTGTTGTTTTTGTAGTTTAGAACTTTGCATTTCTATTTTTTCTTTTAATTAGAATGGCTCTATTGATGTGGGCACTAAATGGTAACTCTCATTCATAGAATCATGCATTTTATGGCTCTCACATATGGCACACCCGGTGGGACAGATTTATAGTCTGTCTATGGTTTCATTTTGCTTGATTGAAGTTTTTGTTGGTGGGTTTAATACTTTTTTTTGCAGTAAAACAACGTTTTCAATCACATTCCTTTGCATTATTGATATCATGCAACATATATATATATGGGTCATACACTTTTTTAAGTCTTATACATTTGCAACATGTTGATTGAATTTTAGAAGCGACATGATATGTTAGTTTCATAGTCTTAGTCATAAGTTTTGGATAATGGTGGTATATGTTATTTCAGGCTTGTACCCACATCATGATAATATTTAGCATGTCAATATGAGTGCTACAATCTTAGTCTCAGTATGTTTTTGTTGCATGTTTAAGATCCCGTCATTTCGTGTTTTGGCAGGGCTGTATTTGCATATCGGTTTCTAAAATAGCATATTCGTTTGCATTTATTGGATTCAAAATATATTTCTTCTCTTTTTTTTTGACGTGAACCTTCAATATCTTTAGCTAAATCGTGTGACCAACAATGTTCATAAAATGATCAAACAAGTTATTTGATATTTTCCCTTGGTTCATTGCTAATATCGTTGTCTGAGAATACTTTGGTTGTGTCTTTGTCTCCTTCTGGCTTAGTTGGTAGGCGAGTAGAAAGAGTGCATCTATATCTTGATGTGATATCCCCATGTTGAGCTTTTCAAAAATCTTCCTACCATTAAACACATGCAACATTGGAACATTACGCCTTTTTAGCGAGCAATTTCATTACACACACGTAGCATTCGAACTATACCATTTGATATGCCATTTTGATGCATTGATGTTATGAAAAGAAACTCCAATTCCCCCAACTGATTTGCCCTCTATTTTGAGGTGTACTTTCAAACAGTTACATGCATTGCCTACGCTTCCAATAATTTTTTTCTCTTTTCAGCGTTTTGGAAAATAGTATCATCCTTTTTCTACTTGTTTTGTCCTAGATTGGGGTCGAACCCTTGCGGAAGGAGTAACAAGCTATGGTGCTTGCATTTTGTGCAGATCCTATAATCATTACCTTCCATGAAACCATACCTATTTTGAGGCGTTCTGTCAAGCAGCCCATGCATGTCCTATGTCAAATGTTCATGTGCCTTGTTTGCGCTTCTAGCTACACATGGATTGAAGTTTTCATTTTAGGTTTTCCATTTTTAGTTTTTAGATTAATTTAATTTAGTATAGTTTTCAATTGTTTTTTTAGTTTTTTTAGATTAATTTAGTGTAGATTTTTAATTTGAATATAGATTTTTAAAGTTTTAATTTTTAAGTTAGTTTTAATTTTGATTTTGATTTAGATGAAAGTAATTTAGTTTAGATTGTATTTAATTTAGATTTTTAGAATATAGTTTAAATATTAATGGGGATTTAAATTTTAAATTGTAGATATAATTTAGCTTTTAACTAGTCTTTAATTTAAATTAGCCTTTAGATAGATTAGTTTTAATTACCTTAGACTAATTTTTAATTTAGTTTAGAGTTTTAATTTCTAATTTAATTTAGATTTTTAATTTTTAGATTTACTATTTAATTTAGATTTTTAACCTTTTAATTTAGCTTTAATTTAGTCTCTAATTTCCCATTTAGTTAGATTATTTTTAATTTAGTCTAGATTTTTAGTTACTAATTTAATTTAGTTTAAGTTTTACTAATATAGTTTAGATTTTAGATTTTAGTTTTTAGATTTCTTTTCTTTTAGTGTGGATTTTAAAGTTCATTTAGAATTGAATTAAATTTAGATTATAATTTAATTTAGAAGTAAGTTAGATTTATATTTAAGATTTAAATTAATTTCGTTAGGATTTATGTTAGTTTTCATTTTGGTTTAGTTTTAGTTTTGTGACATTTTTTTGTTAATTTGGTTTCTTTTGCAGGTTCGTTTGGTGGAGAATTGAAAATCAAAACATACACTTTTTGAAGAAAGGAGGCATGAAACTACTAATGATATTTTGATGTAGGGCATTCATTGAAGACGTGATTTTGAAACCAATTGTCTTTTAGATTAGAAAACACTTCAATTGGTGCTTTAAAATGAACAATTGTCTTCTCTCACCTAGTAACTAGGAGTTCAATGAACATTGTTTGCTATGCTTGAGATGGTAGGGAGTAATCTCTCACCTTGTGCAAACTTGGTGATCAAAAACTGTACCCATCTTTTTTTGTGTTTATACCTTAGAGGGGCCCGCCTCGCAAGAGGGAATGACTCCAACCAATTTTTTCTCAGGCCTATATATAAAAGGATGAGACTAAACTATCAAGTCCTCATGGTATGTAGGCCTTAGCCTTGAAGTGCCATTTGAAAATAGGTACCTACCTTTTCTTTCAAAGGTATAAGATCCCCTAGTAGAGTGGTTAAAGCCTTAAGAGGCTTGGTGTATGCTCGCAAGGTTCCATGTCCCTGAGTATTCACTAGAACCCTCTTGTGTAGTTTTCCAAAAACCCTTCTATTCGCTAGTGTAGCAACTGTCGATGCCAAGGCATCCACATTCTCAAAATTCTTAGTAGAGGTGAAGAGCCTGTCATGGGATATTCATGAGGGCTCAAAGCTTGGTTGACTTGAGAAGTGAGTGTCGTGGAGGGGAGCCAGTGTGGCCAAGCTTCTAAGTCACCCGCTAAGAATAAGTGTGGCTAGGGAAACCCATGTGGAATCCAGTGAATATAGTCCTTTCCAACCTTAGGATATATGCTTGTATTGTTAAAATCAAATATTTTGTCTACTATGTCTTGCGTGTCTATTCAAAAATAGACCTCAAGCAAACATCACACCTAGTAATTTGTAACACCTTAAACCTTGCAAAACCCCAAAAGGTTAAACACCCACAAACATCCAACATGAACCTATCACTAAAATCTCTTATGGGAATTATCCTTTAGTTATGATCTTTCAATCCTTGCATTCCACCTATCCCTTGCATATCCTTCACCCTTACATATCCATTATTTCTCAAACAAACCTTTAGCTTGCACTTAGGCTACTCTTCCTAGGTATTGAAACCAAACCATTGGCTATCTATCACCCGCATCACTTGAGGTTCATCATCCTTGAGTTAGAGAACATGCCATTATCCTTAATTAGGGAAACCCTTTTAGAGTCCATCATCTCCTACATACCCTCTCTTGATCATTGCTCCTTGTGTCTATCCATCAAAACGCAAGCAAAGATTTTACATAATAACCAACTTTGGACCTAGAGTTTCCTTTGGTCTCTTGCATTCTTGGCTTGTCATATCATACCATAAAATTTTCATATCCCATCTTAGAATCACATCCTTTTCATTGCATCCTAGTATTAGGTCTCATACATTACCTTGGATTGAAAATCAAAACAATCACCTATGACCCCTAGAACAAGAGAAAAAATGTTTCAAGAAGAAGGGAACCCTTGGGAAAAATAATTTGATGGGGAAGATCACATTAGTGTTGCAAATAGTGAAACAAGTGAAGCTAAGGATGAAGAAATAACCCAATCCACTATAAACAAACCTCTTAATGATAATATATTCACTAAACTTTTTACGGAGGTAGTCAAACGTAACCCACAACAATACTTCAAAGCCCTTGTTGATGAAGGAATCAAAATGCCTCTTGATTTTGGCATGTGACTACTCATGATGAATGATCAATCCAAGCCTAGTGAATCTAAGCATCCCAAAACAAACAACAAAAGTAGAATCAAAGATTACAAACCCTTTTATCTACAACCAGGTTACAAGTGATCTTCAAAGACATTAAAAACCGCACCTACAAATGATCCCATTTTGGATGAGCTTAGAACATTGAGACAAGAATTGTACACTCTTAGGAACAGTAAAATATCATCTCACAAGTTCTCAATCGAAGACATATGTCCTTATCCCTTCGATCCAAGCATGCCAATGCTTCCTTTTCCTAACCACTCAAACATACCATAACTTGAAAAATATAATGGAAAAGTGGATCCTAAAAACTACTTAAAACAATTTTGTGCTACTACCATGGAATTTATAGTTGATGAAATATACCTTATGAGGTTACTCCCCCATAGTCTAGGAGGAGAAGCTATGGAATGGTTTTCACAATTACCCCCAACCATCAAATCCTTTCAAGAATTGGTTGATAAATTTGTCTCCAATTATAGTTTCAATTGTGACCTTAAAGTGACCATGACAAACCTTTTCAACACTAAACAAAAACCAGGTGAATCTTTTGTGTCATTTTTACAAAGATGGAGACATTTAACAAAATGATTACCTTATAAAATTCTTGATCAAGAATTGGTTGACCTCTTTTGTCAAAATTTGAACAAAGAAATTGGAAGGGAACTTCACCTCAAATGTTTAGATTCCTTTGATGAAGCCATTGAAATGGGATTTTGAATTGAAAAAACTCTTATCAATGATGGAACTATAAAACTTAATAATGACAAAGATCAAAAATCAAATTCAAACAATAAGACACCTTTTTGGGTAAAGAACAAGAATATAGTTAATGATAGAGTTGATGATGCAAAAAAAAACTAAAACATCATCGCTTGTCTACAATCTCAAAGGTCCATCTTCAGATAAAGGAAAAGAGAAACAAAGAAGTTTCCCTAAATGAAATTTTACACCATTGGGACAATCACTTGGATCCACATGAAAAGAGATTCTTGAAATTAATATTATAACGCTGCCCGAAATGAAGGAATATAATCCACAAGTTAAACCTCCATGGTGGAATGAGGATCACTTTTGTGACTATCATAGACATAAAAGACATAAGACTAATAGTTGCAATAAACTTTGACATCTAATACAGGACCTTATTGATGATGGTAAGATAGCAGTTGATGGACACACTCCTTTGGGTACTCTGATCATGAGGTGTTCAAGAACCCTTTCCCTAAGCATGACAAGGATAAAGGAAAGGCCCTTGAATTTGGTGATGGTGTAAACTATAATACTACTAAGTATGACTATACCATACATAACATCAGTGAGACTGATAATCATGTAAACACTTTCATTATATAAAAAAAAGAACTTGATTGTAAGGTTACTAATCACAAAGGCACAATCACCCTTAAAGGTTCTAATTCAAAACCTGCTACACCAGCTTTACAATATAACCTCATAGAATATTTAGGAAAAAATCTCACGCAAATTTCCATACTTGAGTTGCTACACCTATCTCCTGAGCTTAAAGCTATCCTAGATAAAGCAATTGCTACTGCTATAGTGCCTACAATCCTACATGTGGATCAATTCCAAGCTATGGTGGGACACATCACCTCTCCTCATACTCTCACTTTTACTAAAAATGATGATTCATCCCCTCGACAACCACATAATACGGCTTTGGACGTTGACATCCTCATCCATAATGTCAAGATCAAGCGAGTTTTGATAGATGGAGGAGCGGGTCTTAATATTTTTACCCAAGAATTAATCACAAAATTAGGGTTTTCTAAAAATGCAGTTGATCCAAATAACAAGATTACCATAAATTCATATGATGAAGAGGAACGCTCATCTAAAGGATCAATTACTCTACCAATAAAAGTTGGCCATGTGGTAAAGGATGTGGTTTTCCAAGTCCTTGATCTCCCATTGACCTATAATATCCTCCTTGGAAGACCTTGGATTCATGCAATGCAAGTAGTACCTTCTACATACCACTAGTGCATTAAATTCCCACACAATGGTGTTGAAATCACAATACAAGGAGATCCCAATGCTTTCATGTATTGCCATAATCTAAGTCCTAAAATTGAAATCACAATGTCAAGAAATCGTGAGGCATTTCCTTCCCAAGCATATGTTGATCCTGAGTCCTTAAAAGCATCCTCCTCCAAATCCAAGGAAGTTGAGACCAAAATACAAGTAAAAGAACAAGGAGTAGGAGAATATACTTTGAATCATGCCCTTTGCATTGGAAAGTTACCTTTTTCTCCCCATACCTATGGAAAACCCTAGATGACTAAGAACACATTAGATGCAAAGACTATAGTGACTTGTAAATTAACCAATCTCAAAAAATGGGGAGTCCTCTATAATGAAACAAAATAATTTAATCTCCTAAAATGACTATACAAATATGAGGATACAGAAAAAGAACAAACTAAAAAAAAAGAGACCTATTGGACAATAAGGTAAAGGATTTGATCTTATGAAACAAATGGGATATGATGGTAAAAGTCCTCTCAGCTTACAAAAATAGGGTATCTTGGAACCAATACAACCTACTTGTATGCAAAAAGTCCCTGGTTTAGGATATGATGCACAGAAAGATAAGACCTTGAGTACCGTGTGTACTTCAAGGAAGTAGAGTCCTCTAATGCTACATAGACAAATGAGGAAATTTCCATCGATGACTTCATTGACATTTATGACTATGATAGTATCTCAATCCCTAAACCCAATCATAAAAATTGTACCCTTGAATCCATTCAAAATCTTGATTCAAATCATGACCCTTTACCCTTGGTTCACCCTGAACTCATTGATTTAGACCAGAAGGGACCGCCACAATTGGATGTATTTCAAAATAATGAGGCAATCATAAAAAATTTGGGAGCATGAGAAGACACACCTCTTGAGGATCATAAGACACGTTTCACCATAGAACTCAACAATGTGGCTTACTTTGGGGAGGGTGCCAAGCCTTTAAGTCACAAAATTATTGACAATATAAATAGGTCTTCTAGTGAAAACCACTCTGCGGCTCTATTAGACCCGAAAAAAGTAAAAATAAAGGACATATTCAAGGGTGAAAATCCTCTCTAAGGCACCTGAGGATGGAAGGCTTGACACACTTCCCTTAGTAGTATATCATGAAAAATCATCTATGTTGGTGGAGAAGACAATACCAGCTAATCTAGGTACAAAAGAAAAACCAAAAATAATTCACCTAGCAGAGTCATTAACACCTGAAGAGAGAATAAAGCATATATAGTTTTATAAGGAAAGACAAGTTAACTTTGTGTATTCCTATGTATATATTCGAAGACTTGATCCATATCTATTAATGCATCACTTGTCTTTACCACCAGGGGAAAAACCTGTTAAACAAAAGTTGAGAAAAATGCACCCGCATATTGCTCTATTGGTAAAAGTTGAATTACAAAAGTTGTTGGATGTAGGGTTCATAAGACCTATTGACTATGAAGATTGGATTCAAAATTTAGTACCAATTTTAAATCTCTATGGGGGCATCCTAATTTGCACAAACTTTAGACATTTAAAAAAACCTTATCCTAAGGATGACTTCCCACTTCCAAACATTAACATGATAGTGGATTTGACTGCAGGGCATGAAATGTTATCCCTCATCGACAATTTCTCAAGCTACAATTAGATTAAAATTTCTCCTAAAGATCAAATTAAAACAACATTCACTTGTCCTTGGGGAACCTTTTGTTGGAATGTCATGCCCTTTGGGTTGAAGAATATCGAAGCAACCTACCAACGTGCAATGACCACTATCTTTCATGACATGATGCATACTTATCTAGAAGACTATGTAGATGATTTGTTGGGAAAATCTTACACTAGAGCTGGACCTCTAGAGATCATGGATAAAATTTTCACATGATTATAACAATACAAGGTCCGATTGAATCTAAAGAAATGTGCCTTTGGGGTAACCTCTAGAAAAATCCTTGGATACATTGTCTCATCTAAAGGAATTGAACTTGATCCTGTAAAAATAAAGGATTCACTTGAAATGCCTCCACCTAAGAATATCAGACAGCTAAAATCATTACAAGGAAAACTTCAGTCTATCTGTCATTTTATAGTGCAACTCGTAGATAAATGTCAAGCCTTTTAGCATCTGTTACACAAGAATGTTTCATTTAGATGGGATGACAAGTGTGAACAAGCTTTTCAAAAAATCAAAGAGTATCTAATGACATCACCACTATCAGTACCCCCTACAGACGACAAACCTTTAATTCTATATATCCATAACCACCACAGCACTGGGGGCACTTTTGGCACAACATGATTCTGAAGGAAAGAAATGTGCAATCTATTACATTAGTCACACTCTAGTAGGATATGAGCTCAATTATAGTCCTATTGAAAGAGTGTGTCTTGTCGTATTTTTTGCATCATAGAAGTTGTGACATTACATGCCTACACACCAGACAAAAATCATTGCAAAAATTGATCCTCTTAAGTACCTCTTGAACAAAGCAGCACTCACAGGAAGATTAGCTAAATGGGTGATGATTCTTAGTGAGTATGATATTGAGTACGTAGAAAGAAAAGAAATCAAAGGAAAAGACATAGCATATCAACTCATCGATGCTACTATTACAGATAATCATCCTCTTATTACAAAATTCCCTAATGAATCAATCTTCAACATGGAATCTACACATCTGTGGAGTTTATATTCTGATGGCTGCTTCACACAAGGTGGTTCTAGCGCTGGAATTCTCTTTGTCACACCTCAAGGGGATTGTATACCTAAATCTTATAAGATCCAATTTCCATGTACCAATAATATTGCATAATATGAGGCATTACTTTCTTGGCTTCATATGGCTATGCAATGGAAAGTCTTTGAGTTGTGTGTTCTTGGTCACTCTTAGTTAGTGATCAGACAAGTTAATGATGACTATAAAACAAAAGATGAAAAATTGATGCCTTACAAAAGAATGGTGGATGACTACAAGGCCTATTTCACATCAATTTATTTTGATCAGATTCCTCGAGATAGTAACAGAGTTGTTGATGCAATGGAAACAATTGGTTCACTTGTGGAAATGCCAAGAAATGCCACCTACTATGAGTTATTGGTAGAGCCTCTTTTGGAACCTTCTTACAATATACCACAATATGAAATGATTTTTCTTATTGTTGGTCCTAATTCACCTTGGTATGGTGATATTTACACCTATCTTTGAGATAACACCTTTCCATCAGACCTATCCAATAAATCTTGTAAAACCTTTATCTGTCAAGCTTCCTGCTACATAATCTTAGCTGATACCCTTTGTCGTTGAGGTCTCAATGGAACTTTACTTAGATGTCTTGACAATGATGATAGAAAAACTACTTTACAAGAAGTACATGAAGGTATATGTGGGGCACATTCTAGCGGTCCTACCTTAGCCAATAAACTCTTGTGTATGGGTTATTATTGGCCTACAATAGAAAAAAATGCTTCTCAATTTGTTAAAAAATGTAAGTAGTGTCAAAAACATGCAGACTTGATACATGCTCCTACACAGGAATTGCAGTCTCCTACTACACCATGGTTCTTTTATCAGTAGGGACTCAATCTCATGGGAAAGATCCATCCACCTTCATCCAATGGCCATAAGTTCATTCTCATTGCCACAGAATATTTCACGAAATGGATTGAAGTTGTTCCTCTCACTCATATCATTTGAAAACAAATAACCACTTTCATACTAAACTACATCATCTACCGTTATGGAATTTCTTTATCCATTATCACAGATAATGGTCATCCATTCAAAAATTAGGATGTCCATGAACTCTATGAGAAATTCCATTTACAACATCATTTCTCCACACCTTACTATCCTTAAGGTAATGGCCAAGATAACACTTGTAACAAAAACATTCTCAAAATTCTTAGAAAGATGGTCAATGAAGCTGGTTGTGATTAGCATATTCAACTAAATCCTGCCTTGTGGGCTTATCACACTAGTATCTGCACTCCCAAAGGTGCTACCCCCAATGCCTTTGTCTATGGATCTGAATTCATCTTTCCCATTGAGGTTGAGTTTCCCTCTTTGTGCGTCTTCTTGTGCAATCAAATCAATGATGAAGAATACCGGGTTTCCTATTTGCAGGAATTGGAGCTATTAGATGAATGAAGACAAACTACTTTCGATCATCTTAGATTATATCAGCAACGGATGTGTCGAAGTTATAATCAGAAAGTCAAACCATGTACATTTGAGGTTGGGGATCTTGTCCTCCTTGAAAATCCTCACAATCAACAAGACAAAGAAAAGGGTAAATTTGAGCCTAACTGGTTGGGTCCATACGTTATCACTACTGTGTATGGATCTGGGGCATACCAGTTATCTACTCCAAAAGGTGAAATTTTTTAATGATCCCATCAATAGTATGCACATTCGCAAGTTTTATACCTGAGTACTTCAGAGGGTACACTCTTTTAAAGTCTTGAAAAAATATTAAAATTTGAAAAAATTCTTGAAAATAAAATGATGGAAAAAATAAAGAGAAACCAATTTGTTCAATGGTGAAAACTAATTCTGTGGCGCCTTGAGCAAGTACCATGGTGAAAACTGAGAAATCAGCGCCATGTGTAGTGGATTTTCTCCTCTTTCCTTTGGAGATCTACATGAGCTTTTCATCCCATTTTCATTTACTCTCCACTTCAAAATGGCCTTTTCATACTCACCATGGCTTGTGAATTATTTGACAGTCCCCTTGCTTGCTCGCTTTGCCATGCATACTAGGTTGGTCATATTCCTCACTGGGGCATTTCCTCACCCTTAGCTATGGGTTAGGATATTGAGCATCTTGTAGTCAGATAAACTACCCTCTTTGTCTGTCTGCTCACCTATGATTCATCTCTTTCCATCATAAAATATCTTGAAAAAATCCAAAAAAAACATAAAATGTCCTAAAAAAAATCTTAAAAAATCATAAAATGTCCTAAAAAAAGTCCATAAAATTCATAAAATGTCCTAAGAATTCCATAAAAATAATAAAATGTCTTGAAAAAATCCACAAAAATAATAAAATGTCCTATAAAAATCCATAAAACATCATGAAATTTTTTTTTTTAAAATCAAATATTCCAGAAAAATCAAAAAAATCAAATATTCCAAGAATCCAAAAAAATCAAATAACCTCAAAAACCCCTAAATAGTGACACTTTCAGATCATCACATGGCTTTGCACTTTAACAAATTCAAACTGCATCATGATTAACAATCAAGCAAATATTGCAACATACCTATCAACCCATCTTTCAAATCCAACCAAACACATAAAACCATACCAAGAATCTGTTCTATATCAAAACTAATGCATGTTTGTTTGTTTATCTTTTATCATTTTATAATTTAATTCTTTGGTGAAATGTCTTTTAGCTTCTCCAGGATGTCTTGGACTAGAGAGGCGAGGATGGGGCATGTTCACTTGTTTGTTGTTTGTGGATTGTTTATCATTTATAGGATGACTCATCTTAAGACATGGTTATCTAGAACCATCAAGGACCTATGAGTTTAGTGTGGATGAGAGAATTCCTTATCTAATAGTTTCTTTTATGTAATAAGTATTCAGGTCATCTAAGTTCCTTCTACCTAGATGCTTATACTTTCCTGCTAAATAAAAATGCAAAAAGTATTCAGGTCATCTAGATGTTCATGTTATCTAGACGATTATACTAATTTGTGACATAATAAGCTCAATGATGATAAAAGAACTTAAAAGGCACATGAGGCTTCATCACCTTCATTTTCTTCCATGTTGCATTTCTTCCATCTTCCATTTCTTGCATTTCATTTTCTTCATCTTTCTTGTTGTAGAGAAATCAATCAATTGCTTTAACTCACTAATATATGTCTCTTGAATCAAATCTCAAATCACTCAACTTGCTTCTTAAAATCTCATGTCCCCTTAATCAATCATTCAATCAATCATTGCATCAACTTGTCTTGTGTAAGCATCATTCTCAATTAGCTTAATCAGCTCAATCAGCTTCATCAGATCATCAACTCGGCTATACTGATCATTTCCATCAATTGTTCAGTTATGCCTATCAACTTTGCATTTCCATCAAATGTACATCATCATTTTATCACTTGTGCAATATCAAGTATCTAATCATTTTCTCAACATTTATCAAGAGATTAATCTTCTTACAATTGGTTCGATCATTCTCTCAAGGGGGCATATCATTCTTATCATAATCCTTACTAGGATATCTCTGGGGCATGTATCAGTTGATCAATATTTTTGTTTGAAACAACGTGACAAGATGCATTATCTCAAATAGGGGCAAAATGTAGACACTCAAATTTGTCCTTATAATCATCATAATATTCATCTATTGATTAAATAGATATTATTTACTTAATCAATTCATTCAATACTTTCTTCTATTCATGCATTTCATCAAATCATTAAACCATCTCATGCTAGTTCATATCCGTTTGCATAAATGATCATATCCATCTCATAGTTGATCATGAACCATTTGCATAAACAACCATTCTTGTTCATTTTTGTTCATGATTCGTTTCATGAATGTTCATGTCTATTTGCATTATTGTTCACATCTATTTTCATAATAAAGCATAATCATTCATGATCATCCATATCCTTTTCATAGTTTGTTTTCATAATAAAGCATAATCATTCATTATCATAAGTTGTCAACTATCATTTTATAATAAACTAATTATCATAATATTTACATTTAATCACTTCATTTGCATGAATCGTTCACTTCATATTGCATTCCACTAAATCATTAGATCATTAAAATATTAAATAATTATCACCTCATTATCATTCATAATGCATTTACATAATAAATCATAATCATTTCACAATCATTCATAAATCATTTCATGATCGTTCATGAACCTTTTCATAATAAATCATTAATTGTGATTATCCATATATCGTTTCACCATTCATTCACAATCATTCATAGCATAAATAATTCTCTTTAATCATTTTCATTGCATAAATCATTTTCATAAATCAACATTAAATCATTATTAATCATTTTCATTCTTCATTTAAAATCCATTTAATAATTTAATTTCATTATTCATAAACCCTTCACCATCCACTTATCTCTCCTCTTTTATCATTTTCACTCACATGCATTTTATTTAATTTCATAATGTGGTATATTTAAATTTATCTCTTGCAAACCTTTTATCCCACATTTTCTCTCCAACACCTCTCCATCCTCAAAGACACCTATTTAAATGGGATTTCCCTCTCATTTCCACTCTCACAAATTTTGCATATGCATATATCTTCACATATTTGCATTAATTCATTCACCAACTGCCTCTTGATGCACCTATGCTTGCCAAATCTGAGAGAAAAATTGCGTGAACAAGACCTTGGTGTTAGGATGCCAATGGAGACTGATTTCTTTTTAAAGCATTTTATTGTTTCTGTAGTTTAGAAGTTTGCATTTATGGTTTTTCTTTTAATTAGAATGGCTCTATTGATGTGGGCATGAAATGGTGACTCTTGTTCATAGGATCATGCACTTTCTGTCTCTCATATATATATATATATATATATATATATACGTGTACATACAATTCTAATGTTTTGTTATTCAAGATTCTTCATACCCTATTGTATTTAAAATATTTTTTAGAGATAGTATTATAGTAATAAATGTGTATAAATATATAAAGGTATATATATATATGTACATATGTGAGTATACTTATGTATTCCTATATGTGTATTATGTCATCTCACAAAAGAATAGTGTTGCCTCTATGTATTTGTATTCAAATAAATGAAACATGAAACAATTGGTTTAGAAAGATTGTTCTATTTATAATTTAATAAATGAATGTTAGGGTATATGGAAAGAGATTAACTTTGGATTTGGAGGAATACTTGTAAACATGTTCAATGGTTGTGTGTAACCTGTTGATGCAAGAATTTGCAGGGGGCAACAGTCTTATGGGAAACTTAGCTACTAGGGGACTTGTGTGCTTAGCTAAGTGACCTTCAAGATTTTATCAAAGTCGGCTCTTCGTTTTGTATGGGGGGGAGGTAAAGGATTAGAAAAATAACATGTAATAGTAAAAACTAAACTAAAGCAATGCGCCAAATCATGAGAGTAATAACTGAGCACAATGTTGAAAGCAAAGGCTCGAATAGTAACTGTTGTCTATCAAATAGATTATCTTAGAAAATACTTCAAACATAAGAACATCATTTCATTGTATAGCATAACCTAACACAACATAGGCCAACGCAGAAGAGTAAAACATGGTCTGCATTTTATTAAGTTGTATGAGATTACAAAAGCTGAAAATAGACATTCATATGCTACAACAAAATGAAAGCACGGTCACAATATTCTATCAAATGCATGAAAAATAGAGAGGCCAAATTGATTGGCACAATCTAAAAAACTTCAAGTTTAATAGAAAATATTACAAAAGGCCAATTGCCAGTGCTCGAAAAAAATTTTAATCTATCTAACAACAACGAAATAAAGAGAGAAAGGGTCACTTAAATAAGCCAGCCCACCGCTTGAAAGCCACAGAGAGAAAGATGCCTCAGCAAAACATCGATGTCCTAGATCTCCTCGAGCCGGCATAGAATAGGAAGATCACCCAAAAATGTGCTAGCAAACCTGTCCCTAGATAAAACAAGGCCATGTAGTAGCAGCAAAGAACACATGGCAGCAAAGAAGAAAACGCGACATCAAAGGAGAACAAACGGCACAGGCGACAACTCCTAGATAATCGTCCCATAGAAACACACCACACGTCAAACACACAGAGCCTAGAAAAAGAAAGAGGGACACCCCATTGAAAAGCTCCGAGAGGAAGCCATGTGGAAGATGCCAAGAAAAAGTAACCATTGAGTGGGCCCGACTCGGATAGCAACGAGAGAAAGCCATGCGTTGAATGCACAGAACTCGCTAGAGGCAAAGCAATACGGAACAGCAGGAAGCTCCATTAGGAGACCATGTGGTAGATGCCAAAATGTTGTGAGTGATAATGGTCAAGGTGAAGCCACAAAGGAAAAGATAACCGCAAAGGATAGCAGTTCGTGAATAAAATTTAATAGTTTGGCGACTCACAAGGACATTTCGCCTGCGAAATGAAGAACCCCAGAAACCTTAGTTCAACACCACCATTTTCGCTTAGAGCTAAGAGAGGGTAGCTTGAAGGCCTTTCGAGACCTTGTTTGATGGTGCAGAGAGAGCGTGTAGATTTTCATGTGCCAACTTAAGATCGATGATTGCCTTAAAAGGAAATCCGCCAGATACCTTCACCTCCAATTCAAGTTGGAAAAAGAGTTGCGCTAGCTGATGCACTATTCCTTCAATATTTTTGGCATTGGGAGACTGATCAAAGGATTAGAAACTAGAAAGATCCTGCTTCTTCTCCTCGATCCTTGCAATTATGTGCTCAACACCTGCTACCACCTGATCTACGATGAAGGGCAACGGGAGGCCTCGCTGAGTAAAGCGGGAAAATTTTGCTTGCATGTCATTGGTAATCTGATTCAATTTGGCTTTGCACTCTACTACATGTTGGACAACTTCATGCATGGAAATGAGAATTTTTACGTCCATAGCCACCGTTGTTCGATCCTCAACACCTATGTCACTCAAAGCTTCATCGAAAGTTGTATACAACTTTCCCAATAATTGTCTGGCCTCCAGAACTTTATCGGAAGTCATTTCCTACATGTGCTGCATTGTTTCGCTAACCATCCCACATAGGTTGGTCGCTTGTGCCATAAAATTTAGAGTGGGCTACAAAGTAAGGCATAATTCCTTTACCTTATTCCAGTATGATGCATATAATTCCTTGGAAATCTCCAACGAGCTCATTTGTGGTGCAGGAGGTTGGGCCCTCAAAAGGTGTAATTCTACACCTTCGTTGCCCAGTTCCACACTCAGCTCCGATAAGCTTCCCTCCAATACAGACAGCTGACTCTTCAGAGTAGAAATTTATTTCTCCTACTCTTCCAAGGCCAATTCGGTCTGCCTCCTCTTCTCAATTTCCAACTCCAGAGAGGCATTCATCTCATTTACTTCATCATTCATGCTCTGTCGTAGCTGCTTCATGCCATCATCTCTCTACCTCAAATTAGCACAGAGGGTTTCCTCGGTCATCCGGCATTATTCAATTTCATTTTTCAGGGCTGGAACAACATCCACGCCCAAAGCCTGAAGCTCATTTACTTTTCCCTCCAAGGCATTCTTCTCATTCTGCATGTGATTAATCTCAATTTCTTGGGCCTTATGCTTGTTTGCCCAAATATCTACCTTACCTCTAAGCTCCTTCAATTTCTCCTCTTTTTTATTTGTTTGGCAACTGAGCTTGAGGAAGTTAGTTGTCACCATCCTTTGGGTCTCTTCTATTAGCTCGACCTTATCCTATGTATGAGCCTACTACAATTCCAGCCCTACGGTGTTGACAGAATAGTCACTCGGCAGCATTTCTCCGACCGGTTTGATCACGTTAGGGGTGATTTTTGCAAACATCAATGAATTCTGACTCTCATGGAATACAGTTTGCAAAAGAGGTTATGTCTGCCTACCCGCATCCTTTTCTCTTCTTTTATGAATTCAGCTTGCTCGGGCGCTCTTATTTGCATCCACCTGCGAAAAATATTCTTGGGACGAAATGCCCAATCCACCAGCAAAAGGAAACTCTCGAGGGACTGCTAGTGGGAAAGAAAGCATACTCAGAGCATATGTGGACTTTCTAGGCCTGGTAATAATTACCAGGGAGAAGGGTGGAATAAACTGGCCACCCGGAGATGACGGAAGCATGGTATGAGGAAAGACCGAGGAAGCACCAACTGACACGTTGGGCCTTGGGGATAAAAAATTGCTGACTCAAGAGGTCAGGATGGGCTACCATTTGTGTTTCAAGGGTGGAAGGGAAATCAGAAGATGGAAAGGGAAACCCACGAGGAAAAATATTAGACTGCCCTGGATATCTAGCGATAGGAAAAGTTGGTGCAGATGAAATAGAAGGGGCAGATGAGGAGGAGACCAAAGAAATAGTAGAGAGAAGGAGAGGGAGGAAACTATACCTGAGGTTCCTAAAGAACTGCAGCCGATACCATCGCTTCTACATGCTGCGACTCCTTCCCTCCAGCGGACTCTCTCGTTCGCAGTCGTTTTTCCTCCAGAGAATTGTCAAGATCCAAAATAACCTTCGGTCAATGATCGGAAAGCCTTGGCCTCTTCATACCTGATCTAGAGGAGCTAAAAGGATCTGACATCTACGTATTTCAAGATTCCTCCTATTGTGAATGTTTTCCACTAACTGTCGCCCCTTGCATAGAATCTTTTTCAGCAATGGGGGCTCTCTGGGTTACCTCCTCTCCGAGTTATGTGGATGCACCTCTTTTCTCATAGAACTTCTCAGACTCTGAAGGGTTTGGGGATTTCTCGCTATCTGAATGCTCATGAACCTAGATGTCATCAAACCAGTTGTCTGAATCCACCTCCTAGAAAATCCCACTTGTCATCTTTATTTCTTGCCTGTACATCCAGAAGTCCCTAATTCTTTCAGGCTTCCATTTGAGTTTATTCAACTGGCTACGCAGAAACTAACTTACCTTATGATTGGGATTGGGCCTTGCCACAATGTGGTAAAATTTCAACCAATTCGATCGACCTGTGTCAGTAGGTAAATACTCCAGGCTGACATATGATTTCAAATACCCCTCATCTGCATTTCTTTGGTGGGTCCTAGAATGACCGAGGCTGGTGCGAAATTTTTATGCCAATCTCTGACAGATTATTCTCTAGGTTGTATCGCCATTTTTCATCAATGACCACCATCCCAAGATTACCCAATTTAGAGTACAAAACCTCTAAGTTTTTAACCTTCGAGCTCTTTTTCTTTATCAGCAATATAGAGCCAAACATGACCGGTAGCATCAAATAAGAAGTCAGATGCTTTCCTCCCCAGTAGTTATTCTCAATATTACATATCTTCCTAAACGCCTCCAGGGCCACCACTCTGTCAGAAATAATACGTGGGAGCTGGAAGGTCTCCCGGACAAAACCTTGCATACGAAGCATAGTGAAATCTATACCAAAGAACTAATCGCAAGGTGGCATGAGACCTCTC
Organism: Sequoiadendron giganteum; assembly: GCA_007115665.2. NCBI lineage: Eukaryota > Viridiplantae > Streptophyta > Pinopsida > Cupressales > Cupressaceae > Sequoiadendron > Sequoiadendron giganteum. The sequence goes on from CM021107.1 coordinate 353,366,147, forward strand.
ATCCATGATTTCTATCTCAGGGATAATCACACAGACATGCTACTTCTAGATCCATCCAAAGCCCGCAAAGTTGGAGCTAGGAATGAATCTGAAAACGTGTAATAATAATAAAAAATTGACAAGATGAGAGTCCATGTCAAAATTAGCTTTCTCGCACCACTTTCATCAAATACAGCCACGGCCATGAATTGCTTGAAATAATCAGGATTCTGGTACAAAATCATGTAGACCAAGAAAGAAGAATACCTGAACCTAGAACATGGTTCGAATTCCCTCAGCTGCTGGCTCATCCCATCAATTATAACCTTCAGGAAGTCCATTAGCGGAGGCGTGTTGGTCTTCTTCAGCATAAAGTTGAGACTCATTTGGAATTTGAAGACTTCCTTGTCTGTATCTATTCCGCAAACCAATGCCAACATAGAGCAGATGGAAGCGGAACCCGACTTTAAAGCGCCCAGACCAATTGGGAAGCTGGGAGGTGCTGAAACATCAGATGGTTGAGCAATCTCAGTGTGATAAAACTATTGCACCATCCGGAGTGCCTTCCAGTAGTCCTACATTTTGGAAATGTCAAAATTTTCAACACTCTTAAATGAGAGGAACAGAATGCATAGAATATCTTGCAGGGCCTGGGGACTGCTAACTACCCTTAAATTGGGGCTACTCATGAATCCAGTCTGAGGGTCAAAACATGTTGTACATGCTGCCACAATTTCTAGCCAATAATACACCAGAGGAACCATGTACCGAGGAAGCCCACAGTTCCATAGATGTCTATGAAAAGGGTTTGTCATCTTCTTCATTTTCTCGCATGCAGCTTCCCTTAGGCTCTTGGGGTTCTGAGATAACTCAGGATCTCGAACATTGTCCCAATCCTCAAATACCAAGGCTTGATTTCTAGGAGAAATCATGTCTGTTGTTTTCTGGCCCACTTGCTTGCTAAAGGGCCAGGATAGCTTTGTTGGAATACCTGGGGTAGCATAAGATTTGTGGTCATATATGTTTACACAAGGTGCCAACAATCTTCGCTCATCAATACTTTCTGTGACCATGGCCTGTGTTGAACTACCTATAATCTCAGCCATTTCTTTGTATTCGCAAGAGGCTTCGCAAACTCTACAAATTAGCTCTTGAAAATGCTTTCTCTTTTATGCAAATGACTTAGAGGGTTACACACTTTGATAAATTTTCACAATAAATGCCCTCCACGTGCCTAGCCTACTTTTTGATTTTCACAAAAAATGGCTTAGCAAGTGTACGTGCCAGCTTTTCACATTAGTTACTGCATTCACCACCAGCCTTTTTCGTGCATGCGAAGAGATCACCAACCTGCCAAAATACTCTTCACATTTAAGAGACGTGACTTCACATAAGGTGGCGCCTAATTTTTCTTAGACAATGCAAAGAGGCAGCCTTGTGATATCCTTCACAAGCCTTTTTTCATTTATTGATTTCATGATCATACTTGGGTGCATCACCTAACGGCCTTATCAAAATATTTTCCTTGATTCAATCAAGACAACAGCACATCATGCTAAAAACTGGCTTATCCTCATTCAATTCAGCAACTCAAATAGAGCAAGTTGCAACTATACCCGATTATTCACATCACTTCACACACCACAAAACTGATTATCAAGGATCTCTAGCACCATTTTCTTATGATGTAATCATAGCCTGCTTCATCAAACGAACCCCGACTATCTATAAATAGGACCCTTGGCAACCTTGCTAAATCATAATTACTTTTAGCATTCATACTGATTAGGCCCTAGTTTATCTTAGCAATTTTCTCATTTAGCTAGAGTAGCAAGAGACCATGGAAACACCAATTAGATTAGTCTGTAAGAAAACCCAATCCGCATTTTTAGGAAAAGTTAGGTGCAGGCGCCTAAAGTGCATAACAAGTGTGAAAAATCTATTGTATGTAAAGGCAATCAAATGGGTAATAGGCAAAGACTACATTGAGTATGAGGATCCGTATAGGGTAAATACCAGCATTTTCTCCCACTTCGTCGCTTCGCTCCTAGACATTTGCATTTCAAAGCGCAAAATTATGAAGCTGACCAAGTGAGACTTCCCTCGACGCTACCTCAGAGGATTGGAGAATGTAGTGTGGGCTGCTGAATTTGATCATGGGGTCCCATCTGTCCACAACCTGTGTCAGCTGCTTGAGCATGGAGGACCCGTGCCAACCAAGCCCTTTTTGTACAGATTTGAGCTCGAGGTGCACGAGCAACACCGCCGCAAGGCTTGTGTCGGGTCCTACTTCCTCATGAGGATGCACAATGTGGAGCCCTTCTGAAGTATACAATGGTACGAAAAATTTGAGAAGAGGGTGTTTCCCCACCTTGCGTCACCTGCTGCCACTGTTGCTGGTCTGTCCTTTGCCTGAGAAATGTGAAAATATATTCCCATTTTTCCCTTTTTTCTTTTGCCAACCTCTGCCCCCAATAGAGAATATATATGTATATTTTGACATATGGCCATCGGCCCTCACCGTATATAATATAAATGCTCCAAAAGTAATATAATATGCAAATTTTCATATCTTGGCTCATTCTTCATTCTATGTCAATTTTTGCAATACTATTGTTATTCAAAAAGCACTAAGAAAAGCCCAAAACTTAAAGCAAGAAAAATATTTACATATTTACAAATTTACAAACTTATTGCATAAGTTGAACTAATTGAACTTTTTAAGGTGTATTCCATTAACTGGAATACCCAAAGCATCACCTTACATAGTTTCTAACTCAAAAGAGTTATACTATTTGCACTGGATGATTTTGAAAGGCCCTTCCCAGAGACTGGCGAACTTGTGTTGTCCAAGCTTTGCTCCGCATTCGTTGAATTTTGAGCACCAAGTCTCTGCATTGTAGCCCCTGGTCAAATGTCTTTTTATCAAATCACTTCTTTACCACCTGCTAATGGTTGTTCATTGCCTCGCGAGCATGCTCTCTTTTCTCTTGTGCCTCAAGTAACTCAGAAATGCGTACCTCCATAGCTCCGTTCTGCTCAATTTCAAGAGATTTGATAAATTGTTGAGTAGGGATTTCCATAGCAATAGGAAACAATGCCTCCTTCCCGTACACCATATCGTAAGGACATGTCTTCAATATATTCTTGGGTGTGACACCATTTTCCCATAGCGTTGTTTTGAGGTTTCTATGCCACTCTCTCTAGTGTTCTGAGCCCATTCTTTTAATCAACCTGATGAGGTTTTTGTTTGTGGATTCCGTGAGTCCATTCCCCTGAGAGTAATAATTAGAAGAGGTTTTCAAGAAGACCCCATATTTTAATGCAAATTGTCTCATCTTAGAGCCAAGAAAATCTTTGGCATTGTCAAAAATAATCATCTTTGGCGGGCCAAATCTGGCTACTAATTCCTCTAGGAAGTTAACAATTTCTACTTTCGTTGCATTTTTTAATGGCACAGCCTCTACCCATCTGGTGAAGTAATCAGTCACTGTCAAATCCACCTTTGTCCAGCTGATGAAAAGGGGTTAATCATACCAATGAAGTCAAGACCCCATTGAGCAAAAAGTTCCTCCACTACTATGGGTCTTAGTGGCATAGCAGCATCTTTCTTTTTCCCACATAAAATTGACACTCATTGCAAGACTTTACCAATGAAAATGAGTCATTGAATAATGTCGGCCAGAAATAACCAGCACATATGATTTTAATTGCAATGCTTCTTGCAAAAAAATGCCCTCCGGCTAGGCCATTGTGATATTGATCTAATATCCTTTTTGCTTGTTCCTCATTCACACATCTTAATAGGATACCATTAAAAAAAAATTTAAAAAGCACTCCTTCTAAGAGAACATAACTATTATTTTGCAATCGATAGAAACATCTCTTAAATGAAGGGAGATTGGTTGGGTACCTTCCTGTTTGCATGAAATTTATCCTGGCTTCCATCCAATCATCTTTGGAGCTTTCCTCATTCAGCAGCACAAGTTCTGAAACTTCAAACTCTACTACTAGCTCATTATTTTCAGCTAGGTACTCGCACAGTCCCCTTCCTTTGATAGTCTTAATTGGCCTAATCTCAATATCATACTCCAAGATCTTAGTGATCCAGTTAGCTCTTTTCTCGATGATTTCCCCTTCCATTATGTACTCCTGCACACTGGGATGCGGCACACAAACAATCATCTTGTTGCATGATATAAGGTGTCAGAACTTCTTCAGCCCCTTTATGATAGCAAAGGCCTATTTCTCTACAAAGTTATATTTCACCTCATATTCCTTTAGGGTGCGTGAGTAGAAAGCAATAGGTGATTCCTTCTTATCTTTATCATCCTTTTGCATTAGCATAGTGGCAATATTGTTGCCACCACCAAAAAAATACATAATAAAACCCTTAGACAAGTCTGGATTAATTAATATGGATTGAAATAAATGACCCCTTTTATTAGCTCAAAATCTTTTCTAGCTTTCACTGTCCACTTGAAAGTCTGGTCTTTTTTTAGCATCAGGGTAATTGGTTGGACGATCCCTACAAACTCCGTAATGAATCGATTGATAAAATTGACCTTACCCAAAAAAAGTTGCACTCTCTTTTTGTTCATGAGTAGAGGGAATTCCCTGATTGCATTAACTCTTTCTAGATCAATAGAAATGCCTTCCTTCGAGACAACATATCCCAATAGCTTCCCCTGAGGAACCCCAAACACACATTTCTTCAGGATTAGAGAAATCCTGAATTCCTGGCATTTCTGGAAGTCAAGCTCGACATGATCAAAGTAATTATCAGCAAATTTGGAAAACAGTGTCACATCATCCAAATAGATAAGGATAATCTTATGTATTAGATCTTTAAAGACAATATCCATATCTCTTTGAAAGGTGGCTCCGAAATTTGAAAGTCTGAAGGGCATCTTAGCATATGCATATGTTCCCCACTTAGTGGTGAATGATGTTTTGTGCTGGTCTTCCTCATTTACACGAATCTGATTGTAGCTAGAAAAACCATCCAGCATTGAAAACATTTCAGAACTAGCAACCATTTGCAGAATTACCTCCATAGAAGGTAGGGGGTAATGGTCTTTCAAGGATGCTATATTCAAGTCTCGGAAGTCCACACACAACCATATATCACCATTCTTCTTTTGGACTGGCACCAGGTTAGACACCAAGTGCTATGCTTGATTGGGAACACTATTCGGGATGCAATCAATTTATTCAACTCCTATGACATGAGTGACTCAATCTCTGGGTTCACTGGCCTCTATCTCTGATGAACTAGCTTCGCTCCTTCCAGTAGCTCAATTGTATGTTGAATAATCTCAGGATCATATCCCTTAAGATCATCATATGGCCAGGCTACTACGCTTGAATACTCCTCGAAGAAGTGCTTCAGCCTGTCTTTATTCTTCTAGGATACTCCTTTTCTGACCTTGAGATTTTCATCTTCTTTGATATGCAAATCGGTGTAGTCACCTTTTTTAGCTACAAGCTTCCTTTTATCTTTTCTTGCATCATCGGAATCAAAAAGACTCTCCAGAGTAACTAGGCCCCTAGGCAACTTATTGGATTTCAACAGGATTACTTGATCCCCATAGGCTTCAGCGATGTTTGGTTGCAATTGGTCAGCAAATTCCCTAGATAGCTGGAGAAATGACGCAATATGAGCATCACTATCAAACACTTTATTAGTCTCGATCATTATTCGGAATAGCAGGTCATACAATTACTCTTGCTACATGTTTATTTTTTAACAACTCAGAAGCTGGCTCAAACTGAGCCCCGACAGTTGTCATTTGGTCAGCTTCGGAGTTCTGCTCTCTTGGTATAGCCTGAATGTTGAATGCCTCGAATCCTTAAATGAGATCCCAGACCCTATGCTGGTATGATCACATACAGACATTCTTTGCAGCAAATAGCCCTCGGATTTGGTTGACCACCAATTCCAAATCTCTGAACACCCTTATTTTTTTTAAACCAATTTGTTCTACAAGGCTCAAACGATGGACAAGGCCTTCATATTCTGCTTCATTATTCGAGCATGCGAACTAGAGGCGATAAGACCTCAAGGTCTTATCTTCGGACGGAGATGTCAAACATATTCCTACTCCAGCTTCCACTTGGCATCTTGCTCCATCAAAGTGCAAAGTCCATAACTCTAAGGATGTTTCACCTCCAGACTCTTTAGTAACTTTGTGCATAATCTGTCCTTCCTCATGTATGACATAGGTTTCGAGCCCAGTCGCATAATAATTTCCAAAAGGGTCTGTGTCTATAAACTCATTCAACAGAGCTTCTTCATTATCCATCTGGGAGCTACTAGCTTCTTCTTCCTCAAGAAATTCAACATTGAACCTCTCTTCCCAGGTGATTGAAGTATGTGTTGCTTCAAATTTGATCAGGGCCTCATCAGCAACATGTTTGGAATGAAGAGTTTCTGATAATAGTTTCATCTTAGCTCCATGCTTGGTTCTCAAGATCAGGTGTGACCAGTCTAGTGCTAGATAGCCTCCAACATTTGCAGTGAACTCTCGGGACAAACATATCCTGAACAAAGGAGGAATGTCAATGAGTAAAGTTTCCTGGTTCACAGTAATATTGGGGTGGGAATACAATGTCATAGGAAATCCTTTGATTACCCTGACGGTATCAACCTTATTTCTGTCGAGTTGCATGACTCCTTTGTTAAGAGGCTCGTATTTGAGTCCCAGTGCATCAACTACTTGCTTAGGCATGACGGTGGTGCTAGCACCAGAGTCAATCATACAATTATGCAATAACTTGTTGCCAATGATAAGCATTAGAAAAAAAGGCTTAGGTTTAGGCTTACTCTCTTTTTCGGCCTCGAGATTTTCTTCTGGTTGATTCGTTAGCACTTTATCCAAGTCTGGCTTAGATGTCTTATCTTCTATGGGTTGTTTCGGCATCTTTAGATCTTCTTCTCCCGAAAATGATTTCTATAATAAAATATTTTGCTCCGGAATAGCCAGGATATCCCACAAAGAAACATTGGCAGAGGACTTCTTTAGTTGCTCCACCACGTTGAACTGAGTTCACGACTAATGAGTCACGATAGCTTGCTCCTTTGGCTTCACAACTAGTGCATTTGGCTACTTGACAACAGTCGAGGAGATCATGGGGGATTTTGCATTTGAAGGAGGTGGATTCAAAGAACTGGGAGCAGCCGCCTTGGACTGCTATGGAACTAATGACAGATTTGTCGACGGATTGGGCATTGAATTAGATGGACCATCAGTCAGCGGAGATGTGAATTCTTTGGTGAGTCTCTATTTTGAACACGTGGTGTAGTCTGATTGCACCCGAGGCACTTGAGTTATAGGAATTTCATTCAGAAATGCTGACTCTTCTCCTTCCATCCATGAAAAGAGCACTTGGTCTGCAGCTATATCTAACTCCTACTCTATGGACATCCCTTGCATTTGAGCAATGAGGATTTCATTATCCATCTGCTGAGAGGCATATGTTTGGCCTTTGAAATCAAGTACATTGTCTTGGCTACGTTGCTCTGCGATCTTCTATTGCAAATTCCCTCGCAGATAATTTCGGGGCATGTGTGCATCATTACAAGGGAAGCACCATGAATTAGTATCTTTGGCAAGGTTATTATGTCTTGCTACTAGCTCCTTGCTTGAACTAGGATGGATGGTCTGCATAGGCAGGGTCACAGGAACAACTTGGTTATTTAGTTGGGCTTGAGTATTTCCACATGATCTATCCTGCCACTGATTTGACTGGTAAGGAGATTTTTCGCCTTGATAATTTTGGTAAGCTGGCTTCTAGTAGCTATACTATTTATGCTTCATAGTTTTCAATTCATTTGTCATGGTCTACATCTACTCTTTCATCTCATTCATTTCAATTGTCAGGGGGTTAGGCACTGGAGCTACACTCAGCATCATTCTCGGGTACACGTACATAGACTGGGGAGGAGTTGCAGGAGCGTTGGTTGAAGCTGCTTCAGCTTTTGTGGTGTTGAATTCTGGGAACAATGACATGATGGGTCTTGGTGCCAACTTTCCAATAGCAATAAGATTATTCTTTGCAGTGATAGCAAGACTGTAGGAATCAGGTAGATTATTTCCACCAAGAGCCTATAGCATCATGGAAATATTAGCATTTATGGACTTCAAATAGAACATGAACATCGAATCTGGCAGTGACCAACTACCAACAAGAACTCTCTGCCAAGTAGAATGAAACCGAGCATTGAAATTGGCCAAAGCTTTGTGAGGAGCTCGCTTTATGCTGGACAGCTAATGATATAGCGAAGACTTGTCGCGAGCATTTTTCAAATGCTCGTAAAATGGATCTCCAAGGTCATCCCAAGTAGCAACTGAATTAGTCAAAAGAGTATGATACTAGTTCAATGCCTTGCCCCAAAAAGAGGCGGCGAGCAATCTTAGAGCCACATTTTCATTAGAAACACCATGCACCAAACACACATCTTCCACATCTTGCAAGTGCTTTGTCGATGTCTTCGATTCATCCCCAAAAAACTTAGAGATAGATTTTAAAGCAAAAGTCAAAATCAGATCCCATACTATAGGAGGCACAGGCGCTACTAAAGGACTACCAACATCCCAAGCTACATAATTTCTAGTGGCCATTGGCGCAGGAGACGGAGGAGAAGAGGGAAGTGAAGGACTACCTTCCCGACCTCTCGGATGGACTAAAACTAATGGTGGTACAAGCAGGCCAGGGAATCTTGTAGTTTGAGACCTAGTGACGGGCCTATGGCTCATACACTCTTATATCAGGAAAACATGCTAGTTCGCGTCCCACTGCGCATGCCAGAAAAAGAACTGTTGACGCAAGAATTTGCACGGGGCAACAGTCTAATGAGAAACTTAGCTATTGGGGGACTTGTGCGCTTAGCTAAGTAACCTCTGGGATTTTATCGAAGACGGCTCTTTGTTTTGTATGGGGGGAGGTAAAGGGTTAGAAAGATAACATGTAATAGTAAAAACTAAACTAAGGCGATGTGCCAAATCATGAGAGTAATAACTAAGCACAATGTTGAAAGCAAAGGCTCAAATAGTAACTATTGTCTATCAAATAGATTATCTCAGAAAACATAAGAACATAAGAACATCATTTCATTACATAGAATAACCTAACACAACATAGGCCAATGCATAAGAGTAAAACATGGTTTGTATTTTATTAAGCTATATGAGATTACAAAAGCTGAAAATAGACATTCATATGCTACAGGAAAATGAAAGCACGATCTCAATATTCTATCAAATGCATGAAAAATAGAGAGATTGAATTGATTGGCACAGTCTGAAAACTTCAAGTTTAATAGAAAATATTACAAAAGGCCAATTCCTAGTGCTCGGGAAGTTTTTTAATCTATCTAACAACAACCAAATAAAGAGAGAAAGGGTTGCTTAAATAAGCCATCTCACCGCCTAAAAGCCATAGAGAGAAAGATGCTTCAGCAAAACATTGACGTCCTAGATCTCCTCGAGCCAGCACTGAATAGGAAGATTGCCCAGTAGTGTGCCACCAAACCCATCCCTAGAGAAAACAAGGCCATGTAGCAGTAGCAGAGAACACGTGGCAACAAAGAATAAAATGTGGCAGCAAAGGAGAACAAACGGCACAGGCATCAACTCCTAGATAACCGGCACACAGAAACATGCCACGTGTTGAACACATGGAGCCTGGCAAAAGAAAGAGGGACGCTCCAATGAAAAGCTTCGAGAGGAAGCCATGTGGAAGAAGCCGAGCAAAAGTAACCATTGAGTGGGCTCGACTCAGAAAGCAGCGAGAGAAAGCCACATGTTGAATGCATGGAACTCGGCAGAGGCAAAGCAATATGGAACGACAGGAAGCTTCGTTAGGAGGCCACGTGGCAGACACTGAAAATCTGCGAGCAATAACAATCAAGGCGGAGCCATGAAGGAAAATATAATTGTGAAGGATAGCGGTTCGTGAATAAAATTTCACATAACCCACCCTTGATTTCATATTTCTATTATTATTTTTAAATGTTTATGTGAAGCATGTGAATGATTGTGGTTTTGGGAATGGATTGTGGATTTGTTCAAATGTTTATGTCATCTTGTGATGAGGATATTAGGAGTCTTCCAGAGGCTAGGGGGAAATTGTCTTTTGATGGAATTATTTGCTATCCGTGGAGATGGTTGTTTTTTTAAATAAAGTATTTGATGGTTATTAGCTTGCATTGTGTATTCATCAATGTGCTTGTAACTTGAATGCGGGAGGGGTTATGCCTCACTTTTTTGCTTATGTAATCAGTTTTGTGATTGTGCAAGTGGGTTTTTCTCTTTGGATTCTTTATTTGGGTTCCTAGTTGTAGAAGTGGAAGTGGCTCTCAATGGGGGCTGATGCACAAAGTGGCATCTAGGACAACCCATGTGGGAGTTTTCTAATAAAGTGATAACCTAATGAATTAATTAGGGGGTTGGTTAGAATCTCACTTAAACTAAGATAATTGGATTCCTCTCCCATGAATGTAGCATTCGTTCAGGCTAAGGATGGGTTGAGAAGGCCTAGTCGGCAAGACCAAGTTCCTTGTCCCCGTGAAAGGATAGTTGGTCCCGCATGTGTCACCCTATGGGACCGACGTCGAATGTGAGACTGTCAAGACAACCATAGATGGGGGGCTAGTGTCTAGAGAAATATTATCAGGACAACCCATGCTAGGACCATGTGATGACACTCTCCCCTACTACAACCTAGCATTCTCATGAGTGTATTTCCATGTGATGTATATATGTGCCTCTAGATGCAGTATCACTGTTGTGTAGTATTATGTTGTACTTGCTTGTTGATATTCTTTATAGCCTTGTTATGTTAGTGAATTGTCACCTTGTCATCATTGTGGTGGTGGGACCCTTTCGCTATCTCCTAGCATGGGGGATGGACCTTAGGGTTCCACATGGTCGGGTGGAACATGTCTTGTACTCCATTGGGTTCCCTCTCTTGTTCGTGTTCATGGTGACTACTCCTAGATTTAAAGATTTTTGCACTTGTTCCAGTTCATGTGGATTGCATTCCATGTATTTATATTATATCTTTAACCTCTTGTATCATGGGTTATGCTTCTGATGTACTCTCCTCACATGTGTTCAGGGAGATATTACTATTCACGATGTAATGATGTAACATGGTACTTATTGTGGAACTCTCTATTGTAAATAATAAAGCTAATGAAATTGAATTGAAAGGTAGCTTTGGATGACTTGTTATGATTCATGATGTTACTTCTGATTTTAGGATTTAGAGATATATGTTTTAATTCTATTGAGTAATGTTTCCAATGAACCTTGAGAGCATCATTGGAATCAAGAAGTACTCAAGATTTTATATCTTGAGTGTCTTCTTAGGGTTTAGGTATCTTGAGAAGTCACTACTTAGGATATCTTATCTTAAGGAATTTCTTAGTGTGTCATGATCCTTGAATGCAGTTTGAGATGGCATAATCTAATTTATGTATATCTAGAGATGTGTATCATTCTTGTTATATTCTCTTACAAATTTAATGTTAGACTAGATCTTTTATAGTGGATAATATGATGATCTTAGTTAACTAGATGGATTTTATAATACATTATTAGTGTTATAATATGGATAATTCATCATGTTAGTCGGTATGGTTAAATACTATGAATTTTAATTCTTGTCAATTTGGTTTATGGGTTTCTAGTAGCGTAGTCATGGACCTTAGAGGACTTAGGTTAGAGTTTTAGTTAAAGTTAATTTTTAATCTTTACTATGCTTTCACTTTTAAAAAAAAAATTGTACCATTTTTATGTGTAGTTAGTGTGTTGTCCCCTAGTGTCCTGTGGCGGGACATTACATCATGTCTCTTGTGTTTATTGTGCACCCTTTTTGCATCACTCATATGTTAATGTCGATGAATATACCCATTGTATGTGACATTTTTTATAGGTAATATGTTAGGCTGTCATTCGATGAATAATGTAAATGGCAGTCTACTATATATAATCTGTTGGATAGTCAAATTTTATTTGTATTTGATGTGCATTTGAATTTTATCAAGGAAAATTGATATTCACTATGTTGTTAGAGTTCGATATCCCTTGTATCTACAAAAAGTGATATCCTTTTGTATGTTTAACCGATGCTTCAATCCTATGTCTCCTACACAAAAGCTTGTACCATCTTATGGCATCCAATCCAACTGCATCAAGGTATCTTTCTATTTAATCTAACTTTCATCAATCTTGTTGCTATTTTGAGTTGCACACCATTCTCTCTACTTTGGCCGCTTATCTATGCGCTTGGATGAATTCGTTGTCTTCATCTTACACTATATAGCTGTCATTTGTTTGCTTGTAAAGCTCTCAGCCTTTAGCCTAAATTCGTCTGTATGTTGTATGTTTCATAAGCAATAGAATTTTGCTTGGTTAAATTTGATTAACTGTAATAGTTGGCAATGGATATATACATATATAGCTTGATGCATAAACGTTATGGTAGATATTCAATTATATATATATATATAGATGTGGTCATTTTGTATTGTGAATTGTTCATTTAAAATAGTGTTCTGATTTTAGTCTAGATTAATATATATAAATATATGTGTATTGAAATATGTGTACATTTGTGTGTATATATATAGGTTTACATGTAATATGAGTATTAGTAAAAGGATAATGATGTCACAATAATTAATTTATTATAATAGGTAAATAAAATTGAAAAGAAATCTTGGTAAAGAAATTGATTAGACATATTATATAATTGGGGGTTTGGTTTGAGTAAATGAGCTAGATTATCTTTTAGCTAATTAATATATGCAGATCTCTTTATGATCATTTAATGGTTGTATTGTAAATTCTCCATGTAATAAGTTATGTAGAAGTTGCTAATATGGTGTTAAATGGTTTAATTTGAATAAGTGAAGTGATATATTTTGTAATTCGATAATTGTGTGCTGGAAAGGGAAAGATTAAGAATTATGGAAATAATCTAAGTGATTTAATTATGTTATTGGGATGTTTTTAATGTGATTGAAATGAATGTGGTAAAGATTAAATAGACAATTATTATCTTAAGATTTGATTTTAAATAAGATTGTTGTAGTGAATAATGCTTTTTGTGGTATTCAAGGTATCTATATATACATATATATAAAGATATATATTGTATTATTGTTAAAGATTAAAGAATAGTGTTTTTGAAAAGATTAAAATATTATCTAATAAAATAATTTTGAATTTGATAGCTAATGGTAAATGGTAATATGGGAATCATGTAGTTTATTACAACTATATTCTTGATGGTTATGTATATTTATATCTAAATAAGTAAGGATTTCCCTTTGATGTTTTCTTATTAAGATTTTGAATTAGTTGTTTCGTGAAGAGTAGATTCTCTTATTGTTTTCCCCAGTGAATTGCCTCTATGGGAGTATTTAGGTCCGAAATACATAGTCGAGTATCAAGGAATTGGGTCATGGACAATTGGTGTCTTGATGGAAAGGAATTAAATGGATTAAAGAGGTTATTTTTGTGTTATTGTGAAATAATCCATTTACTATGTGGTATATTGTTAAACAAATTATTTTGTATTATATTAACGAGTGATGGTTATAACTCTTGCTTTGTTTAATTGGTTGTGTGGCTTGATTATTGAACTAAGTGGTTGATGATCCCCTTGATGATGTTTCCACTCTTGTTTCCATACTGTTGATGGTGAGTGTTATTTGTAAATAGTCTTTTCGTGATCATGATATTATCATTTCTTCGATGGGGAGTTATTGTGCATAGTGGTTAGTTGGATTTCCATGTGTTGGGGAAAGAGTTTACTTATTGTTGGTTTTCATGTTGAATTCTTTGTGATTTGTTGTTCTCATACTTGATTATGTTTATGTGGGTTTAAGCCTTGCACAGTTGAAATTGTTTTATTATGGAGATCTTGTGTGATATGGTGCATGTCTCGCTTTATGTGCTTATTTATATGGTTTTGCTAATTGTGCAAGTTCGCTTACCCCGTTAGTGACTATGAGTCTCTTGTTGCTAGTAGGGAGACTGGCTTCCCATGGGGTTCGGAGCCCTAAGTGGTGTCTAGGGTAACCCGTGAGGGAGTTGTGTTAATTTAGTGATAACCTAATAAATATTTAGGGGGTTGGGTAGTACTCACATTAATATAAGATAATGGATGCATCTCTCATGGCTCAAGTGCTCAATTAGGCTTGAGATGAGATGAGTAGGACTGGAATGAAAAGATCAACTGCCTTATCTTCATGAAAGGTATGTTGATTCTACATGAGTTAGAATGGGGTCTGGGGATCGGTTGAGGTTTCCAGGGTAACCCAAGATGGGGGTCGGGATCTAAGAAGATCCGTAGTGGATAACCCATATGCGATGACACTCTTCCCTATAGAAACCTTGTATTCCTTGTTTTTTTTCCCCTTGTTGTTCATGTACCTCTAGAAGCAAGTGTTTCTTTGTGTTATGTTTGCTACTCTTGTATGTTGTAGTCATGTTAGCCTATGTTTGCTTGACTTCCTATGTCGTGGGTCCTTATTGTCATCTCCTAGCATGGGGGATGGACCTTAGGGTTCCACATGGTTGGGTGGAATGTGTTATGCACTCCATTGGGTTTCCAATTGATGTCCATGAGCATAGATGTGTTACCTTATGCAGAGTTTCCAAATCTTGTGCCAGACTTGAAGATAGTGTTGTTGCTATGTGATGTAATCATTTCAGTTGTATTATATCATGTTTTTGATGTACCCTTCTCATGGTTATAAGGGAAGCCATATGTAAACTTGTAAATAGTGTAATGATCTACCCCATGTATGGGAAGTTGTATATGTATTCATTAGTTTGCATTCTATGCTCTTGAATAGTGTTGTATCTGTGGAAATGTATATATAATTAATTCTTTTAATGCAGAAGATGTAAATGAACTCTTTTTATTAGTCTTTTTATGATGTATGTTTAGATGGGTTAATTGGTGTGTTCTTAATGCAGTCATGACACCTTAAAGGAAATGGCTGGTATATATGTACGTGTAGTTTACAATTTATTTAATTGATGGTATAATCTATATGTTGGTTTGCTTTAAAAAAAATTGTGTCATAATTGTTAGTTAGATGTGTTGTCCTTTGGGGTTTCATGGTGGGGTGTTACAATATTATTCTTATGTATCCTAGGGTTTGATAAGATAGGTTGAATGCCACTTTAAAGGAGCTCAAATAAAAAATTAACTTTTAAAACCATGGATAAAAAAAAAATTCAAGAGCAATCGTGTATTTGCAATAGATCTAGGAATAAAATGAAAGATAGCGAGTCTTAGAACTATCTCTCCTAGAAGAGTTATTTGAGATAAAAAATTGTTTCTTGAACAATTTTCTTGATACCTTGGAACAATAAATTAATGCAATAAGAGAAAATAATGTGAACATCCACACAAGGACTACTATTATCACACCACTCTAGAGGTTTGCTAGAGGACACCCTCATTATACCACCTCACCATAACTCAAAGCCCCCCATCTATCATCAAAAAATCGTTCCTCATGATAAGAGAAACCAAGCAACCACCACCACTCCCCCATAACAAAATCTCATTACCACATTTAGGATGTTCCTTTTCATGAAAATGGTCCAGTCCCATAGACACTCTCTTTCTTCATTAATTTCTACCACGAGTGGGAGTGACCACATGAGTGGGAGTGATTTGTCCAAATGTAGGCCTCATGTGAGCAACACATTTTGCACCTCATTTTTAACATATACATATTAGTGATGATGAATTTAAGGTAACATAGGGCCCAAAATTTTGATTTTGAATTTTGAAAAGGTAGTGATCAATTTTTTAAATTATGAAACTGAACTAGTTCAATTTTATAATATAGATTTGACCTAATGTGATTGAATCCCTTAGGGATGAGTGTAGATAGATTCAAGTTGAGATTAGGTTGCATGCTAATTTTCATGTGAAATATATATCACATTACTTGTTTAAAGAAAGGTAAAAGTGGTAATTATGCAATTTTCAACACTACTATTTAATAATATAAATGTGAATGTAAATATCTAATTTCATTTTGACTATATTAAGAATCTCTAATTATATAATAATGTTTATAAGTAAATTTTATATGTAAATAGTCAAAACTTTATATAGTTGATATACGTAAAGTTTGCGTAAAATTATTGATTTTTAATTTCTAAATGAAATAAAAGAATCATATAAATTTTTAAAATAAGAATTAAATATATTCATAAATTATTGAAAATATAAATATTTTAGAGTGTTTCTCTCTTTTAATAAAATTCACCATTAAATTTTATTTAATTTACAATAAAAGAAGTTGAAATATTTAAACATCAAAATAAATAAAGTATATTGATGAAGCACTTTTGTAATATAATACAAAGAATCCATTTTAAAAGTTTGGAATTATTTAGAAAGAAGACTAGAAACATTATTAATATTATATCTATTTTTTAAGGATTTGTAAGATAAAATTTATAATATAATATTTTTAAGTATTTTTTTCTATATTATTATGACATTTAATTCATAACAAACAAACTTAAAATTATATTTTAAATTATTCTATAAAATATGAAGAGGAGATGTTATAATTTATTTTGGTATAATAAAATAATAAATGAAAGATATGTTTGGGATGAAAGGAAAAATCTTACGGAGGGGCTTTTCAATATGATTTATTCTCTTTGATATATATATTTTTAATTTTAGAAATAATTTAGCTAACATAGCTAACATCAAATATTATTATATATATATATATATATATATATATAATAGTGTCTTCTTTAATGTCTAAAATATAGTTACAAAAATACCTACATCTTTTAGTGTTACCATTAGAAAATTAGTTGAATTTCATATAAAAGATCAAACAAAATAATAATTTTATAAATTAGATTAAAACTTACTCAAATCATCTTGTCCACCATGATATATAATATATATTGTGATTAATCAAATAAAATCATAAATTATGATATATGTAAATAAAAAATATAAGAATATTAACTTCTTGATAAAAAAAAATGAAACATTCAAAATAATTAAAATGAAAATTTATTAAAATACATATCATTATTAAAAAGATAAATATATATATCACAAAAAGTGGAAGAATTAAAGATGATACATTGGTCTATATAGTTTTCAATAAACCACATTCTAATGTTAAAAATAATTTTGTAAGAGATTTTTTCTCACACAAAATTTCCTAAGCTTTGAAATTAATAGTGTAACATTTGACTTTATTTCTAAATCCCTCTCGACATAAATGTACAATTTAAAAGAAAATAAAAAAGACGAAGTTAAATATTTTAAAGAGTTCAAAACAAGAGAAGCCTAAATAAAAGAAAGATATATACAAATGAAACCTATTTATCTAAATACACAATTTAAAAGAAAAAAAAAAAGACAAAGTAAAATATTTTAAAGAATTCAAAACAAGAAAAACCTAAATAAAAGAAAGATATATACAAATGAAACCTATTTATCTAATACCACTTGTAGAAAAATTAATAATATTTAATGTGGTCGAGAAGAACCATTTGAAACACTATCTACCCAGTAATTCTATTTCAAATTGCTTTGTTTTTGTGGAGGCTAACAATCCTTGGGATTAAGATAATCCTTTTATTTGAGAGAATCATAAAAATCTAAGCCATCTTTAAAACATTAGGAGTATCAAACAATATACAACCTAACATTGTAGGTGATTCTTAAGTTTTGGATAGATAAGGTGTCATGTAGCTACATTCATGGTAATATTATAATTTCAAGATTTTAAGCAGTTTTATATAATAACTTATTATTTATGAAGATTAGATCTTGTTAATAAATTATATTTATAGAAATGATAATGTATGATAGATTTTAAATTTATTTAATTTTAATGGAAAGGAGTGTCATAATCTTTATTAATTTAGTTATTCTTTTGGAAACAGATTCTATTATTTGATGAGTATAATCAAACAATAAGTGATTAAATATTTTTTCAAAAAATTATTATTTTATTTAAATGAGTGATTACAAATGTTAAAATATATTTTAAAAACTGCATATTTAAAAAAAAAATTATGATGTATATCACATAAATTTTTAATCAATTATTTGATTGATAAAAATAAACCCTTTTTTTTTTAATTATGATATACTCTACATAATTTATCATTATTTTTTAATCTAAAATTTTACATAAACAAATCTTTATTCTTTGTTAAAATATGAGTTAAATATAGTTTTAACAAAAATTCATATATGTAATGAGCTTTATCTTTCTACAAAACATAAATATTTGAAAATAATACTTATTATGAATTTTACACATTTTTATTTTATTTAAAACATAAGCTGAATTTTTTTTAAATATAAATTACATTTTAAAACTTAGTGCATACTACATAATATTTCTGGTGCATAGACAAGTCACATCACATAACTTTAGGTTTTGCATCTTCCAAGTCTCAATTGTCACTCTATTACATTTTGCACTTAATGAAACCCCTAATAAAATGTATTAATTATTTGATCTGTTTTTTGTCACAATGTTCCTTTTAGTGATATATTTGATCATGATAAAAAAATTATATTATTATCCCCATCCTTCCCATGGATTACTTGATTAGTTTATTTAAAGAAAACCATATCCCATACAACTTTTTAGGTGCTTTGAAGCATATAAGTGGTAAATTACTATGCATCCAAAATCAATTATTCATCACAATTGAATATTATACTTAGCAAGACAATTTTCACATACTTATATACACTCTTGTCATTCTTATAATCAAACCCTTAAAAATTATCAATCAGCTTTGATGACACATCATGTATAGAATCATTTAAGATAGGTCTTCTTATAATACACTACCACATGATGTGCAACTAATGACTCATATTCATTCATGTAGGATAGCTCTTCATATAATGCCAACACCATTTTATGTGCACTAAAGTTCCATATAGATCCATGTAGGATAGTTCTTCTTATGATATGTTGCATGAAGTGTAGCTAAGGATCCACATCTTCCTTTCTATCAAGAGTTCTTATGTAATTGTTGTTCATGGCATAGTGTGATCGTTAAATCATGGTATTGTTTTTGTAGCCATCAAGGTTCAAACTCTCACTAGGCTATCACGGTCATTTGTATTGTGTCCTCGTTGATCTATTGTGCTTGCAAGTTTGAACCTTCACGTTGATGTTGTTGGCATGCTAGTGACTTAGTGCTCCAAACAGTCATTAGGCTAGTGTGCTTGTGAGTTTTGTGTCCTTCGTGGGTTGTTGTGTTGATGGGTTTGAACTATTCACATTAATGGTGTGTGCTTATGTTGGGGATGAGGTCTCCAATTTGTGGCCTCACCTAGCTTGGGCTAAGTTAAAAATTCTTGCGTTACCAACAAAAAAAAAAGAATCCCTATGCAATTGAAAATTACCTTTATACAATTCATTTCAAAGACTTGGTCTAATTTGACTACCTTAAGCAAAGAACAACATGGGGAAAAATTGTGCATATTGGCCCTTTTGATTAGATTTCATTTGTGATTACATATATGCTTGTATATATTTGCATGTTTTGTTTCAACTTTTATTGGCACCCAATTCCAACACATCAAGAGGGCCTACATCTTTTATAGACTTGTATTATCAACTTGTGTGCCCCTCTCTAACCTCATTCTTAATTTATGCCCTTTGAACATTATAAAAATAGGTATAATATGAGTTGTGTTATCAAACTAGTATTGTCTTATCTTTCATTATCTAAATTAGAGAGCTTATAATGTAATTGCATACATGTATTATTGAAACCAGGGTAAACCTTCTTTTTATTTCATTGGGATTAAACAATCTTGTTGTTCAAATGCTAAAAATCTCCTATGCTTACAAGAATCTTCAAAGTAGTAATAAAGTCTCTATTCATTTTCATTAATAGTTAAAATAAAGAATATGAAATTGAAATCCATGACAATTTTGTTAAAGCCATATCTTTCTAACACTCATCAAAATCTAAATCTAGTATCTTTTTATTCAAAGTTTAGAAAAAATTTAAAGTTAAAACTATAAATTTTGCTAAACTTATTCAACTAATTTTAATTGTTAATTAGAAAAAAATGGTGAATACAATGAAAATAACAGTATTCAGAAATAAATACTAACCCTATCAAATATTCAATTTTCAACCAAAAAAAAACTTCAAAATAATCCACTTATTACAAGATTTTCCACTGTTAAACTCATCTCACATGCATCTCATTTAAAAAAATAAAACTACAAACAGCAAATGATAAACAAACTATTAAAAGAAATAGAAAACATCACTAAAATAATATAACCGCTTACCCAAACAAAATTGAAAAAAAAAAAACAACGACCAAAACAAACCTAAACAAAATTGAATTTAACCAATACCCAGATCTTCATGTAGAAATCACAATAATCTCCATAAACAGACATAGTATAAAATCAAAACCAAAAATTAATCAACAATTTCTTTAAAAAAAAATAAAGAAAATAAGTTATAATTTTAACTATTCAGAGATTCAAAAAAGATTGGATACAGTCTAACTCTCAAGCTACACGCAAATTATTTCAAAAGAATCTGGAAAATTATTTTGTAATCCCTAAATCATCCATATATACAGATTTGATGGCTTTCAAAAGATAATTCCACTCTGATTGAGTGAGAGAGGAGTTCCTACCAGATTTGGATACAATGAAGTCAGTCTGTAACCCTGAAAGTTTAACATAACAATAGGTAAGAAATGGTGTAGGGTGGATAAGAGTAGAAATCGGTAGTCACTCAATTCCGTTGATAAATCGAAATCAAATGTTGAGCATACCAGCACAATGCACAATTTGTTCTCGGTTGGATGCACAAATGACTAGAGTCAATAGACTAGTTGGATTTGGGGAATCTATACTTATATTTCATTTCACTACCAACACTTTTCATTGCAAATGAAAAAGATTTATTTTTATTGGTTTTGCATACAGGGTATACTCAATTCACTACATTTTCTGTTTGATCTAATATAAATTCATTGGATGCCTAAATGTGCAAGAGCATGGCGACCATTACATTCGAAAATTGTATATTTAATTAAATGTTAAACATTTGGCTTATAAGAAAATTAAATGGGTCTGTACTTGGAACAAACAGGTCATTCCTATCAACAAATGATTTTTCTCTCACACTCCCGATGTGTGTGACTGACTGTACAATTGTAATGGTTGGAAAGAAAAAAAAAAGTTGTCCACATTTCTTACAAGCATATTTAAGTTTTTTATTTTGAAGAGAGAGCAACGTAATTTGTGTTACCATTCCGCTGCAAAGCAGTTATACAGTTGATGATGACAGAATTCAGTATTAATGGCGATGAAGAGAAAATCATGTTACACTTGAAGGTATTTTTCATTTTCCTCTATTACTTGTTCCGCTCCTTGTCTTACTTGTTAAGCTTCTACAGGTCTATACTAAGTTACCCAGAAACACAGTGTAAAATTGAAGGATACTAATCTATGAAGACGATGTAGGGGATAAATTGAATCAACTAAACATGTTTGATTGATAATAGGAAAAAAGGAAGATTTAATATCAACAGTGCTTCTCCCTATTTCTGATCTGGGTGCTAAAATCATTCATAAGTAAAAGCTAAGAGAGAATTTCATAAACAAGACAAGTGAGAAGGTATTTACCTTACGCAGAAAGGAATGGATTTGAAGAAAATCCAAGGCAGGAAGAAATTATAAAGCTCAGGATGGATAGCACAAGCACCAGCAAAAGCAGGCGCTATCCCTCCTGAGCTTTGCAATTCCGTCGAACCGCTAATCGTAAGGTTAAAGCCCCTCTTTCGCTCCAAGATCTGCGCGTCAACCCCAAAAGTGTGTTAGAAAAATAACTTTAGCAGGCAGAGGCAGGTAGGCCATGAAAAACCAATTCCAACAGCATACCCCTCTCTCCAAAGCAGGAAAGCAGGGCGTAGGGCGTTTATGGGCAGCAAAAGTGCTCCAAAACAAACCCCATTCGTACCCAGTTAATTTTATGCAATTTCCAAACCCTTTTTAATATCAGATGTGTAATCGTCCTTGACGTTGGCATGTGTGTAAACGGTCCAGTACAGTATTTATAAGGATGGAGGGCGTCACTTCCATGAGCAGTTTTATGACCAATGGGTTGAGTAAGAAGTTGGGTTGAGGTTTTCCAGGCGTCACGCGAGCGAAAGAGACAGTGAGGACTGGAGACAGTCGGAGTCCACCAGGTACATGGAACTCACTGTTTCTCCCATACATTCTGCGTCATTCCCATTCATTTCTCCTCCACAAAGCCTTCGAATGCGCCAACGAAATGACCTCTTGAAATGACTCCACAGCGGCATGCCCACGCACCTTCCATTTTTCAAACCTTCGACTCTGCAAACCTACCCACTCTACTCTCCTCTCCTCTCCTGAAACAACGCCTTTTCCCACCCAACTCTTTCATAGCTGGCACTCAATTGGAGGGTGCATTAACAAGTACAACCTAGTGAATGGTCCTCTTTCTAATTTATTACAAAAATCACATCAAAATATTATTAATAAATCATTTTAATACTCTATTTAAAATGTTATAATTTGTCTAGCCTATATAATTTTTTATTTATTTTTATTGAAATATTTAAGTCAAAAACGTGAGTCTAATATGTTTGTCATGTTCTTGGTTTATAAATAGCTACATAATTCGATATTTAAGTCAAATGAAAGCGAATGTTATCTAATTTAGATCTCAAAGGACAAATTTTGAAAAAGCTCTTGAACAAAAAACACTAATAACATAAAGCAACTTGGTTTAAGAGCAAAGTCGTCATTGTAGGCGCCTAAAAGCTGTCAAGTTCAATCTTCATTTCTTTAATATAAAAAACAATAATAACATATATTAAATCAAAAAAATCCTTCTTTAAAATGTGGCCTATTTATTGGATCAACAAAAGTTATAATGGAAAGTAAACTTCTTA